>NW_021011505.1:2809265-2828849 GCF_003987935.1 Bombyx mandarina | reverse complement strand
TTTGAAGCACGAACTCGTCTTAGATTTCACATAATATATAAATCACATCATCTTTGCACATAACAATATACTTACTTCCTATTAAAGTATAAATTCTACAAATACATTCACTCAACAATATTTAAAATAAAATGAGCCAAGAACGTTTATCGATAAAACCTACTAACATTAAAATCTTCTGGGCAGCACTAAAACCGCCATGTTTTGTGGCCAGATGACGTCACAGTGGCACGAATTTTTTGTTGACGTTTCATTTCCATAGGTTTCCTACTTCAGTGCATTAGACGGAGACGGAGACATTTACGTATATTCATGTTTCATTTTATGTACGCACTGAAATACTGTTATATTGTTTTCCTGCGAGTTAAAGTGCTGAGTAAGAACGAGATAGATATATGTTTATGTATGTGCCTTCAAAATAGGTGCTATTTATATAAGCAATTGTACGTATAGAACAATATGTCGTGTCCCTACTATATGGGTCTATGGGTAATACACATAATTATTTGAGAGTCCGTCTGTGGACCACTGAAGTAGGAAACATATGGTCTATGCTGTGGACTCTGGACAGAAATCCAAGTCTGTCCAAGTCTCATTTTAATGTAATGGCTTGGATTTTAGACCTTTGGCATAGATATGGATGTCATCAATCCGTTAGCAATGTTCATTTGCTTTTTTTATAACGTTTGTTAGTTATTAGTTCGCTCCTAGCCTAAAAGACTATTCCAACCCATCGCGGATGGGTAGGTGAGCTCATGGATTTAATCTGAGAGAATTTCCTAATACTAGTACTAACAAGAGCATTGGTTCGCAAAATGTACCACCGGATCAGAATCGCAACTCACGAGACGACGACGCACGAAGATCCGACGAGAAACTCAGTGGGCTGTGTGAGAAGTGAGTTTGAAATCTATACAGCAGCAACTAAGGTTGTTTAATATTTCTAAAACGTTGCCTCGCCTAATCATAAGGCAACTGAATAGATTAAACTAAATGCAGGTGTAAACGGGAATTGAAATACCAGGAAATGATATAATATTTAATTTTTTAAATATATTATTATTTAATCTATAATTATATTTATAACTTAAATAAATGTGGAATTTTTGGCGGGAACGCGAGAGGAATGAAGTTGTATGATTGTTTTATATATAATAACGGTGGTTTATTAAGTGTTTAATACCTGTGAAAGTGCACAAATGCAGGAAAATGAAACAAAACTGCTGGATGTAAGTTCTCGGGATACTCCAAAAAGTCCACTGAAAAAATCTCAGTAAATGATCATCATCTTACTGAGATCATATTTCATCCCATATCATCTCATCTCATTTCATTTAATTTCATCCCAGTTGATTAATGTCTCAAATTAATCATCTTTATTTCATTTTATTTCACTCCATATTATCATTTTTCATAAAAAGAATATTATAAATTAACATTAAGACGCCTTAAAGATCTTAGTTACCAGGTCAAAAATTCCCTTAAAAAAAATCAATGTCACTGTCAGCTGTCAATCATAATTTTTCTCTCTCTTACTCATTTTCTCACCCAGCCGTGTGGTTATCTAGGAAAAAGTTGCTACACTAAAAGAAACTATGGCTGTAGGAGACGTTAAAACCGCCCAGGGTCTCAATGACTTGAACCAATATTTAGCTGAGAAAAGCTACGTGTCTGGGTAAAAGCATTTAAGTGATTTATTGCAATTTTACAAAGCGCACCACGTCAACTTCATCTATAACCTCATCACTTTAATCATATGTTTAAAATTAAAATTCACATTTTATATTATTATAATACTATCAATAAGAACTCTTAGCCAATCTTTTTTTATTTAGATACACTCCTTCTCAAGCTGATGTTCAAGTATTTGAGCAAGTTGGCAAGGCGCCGGCCGCTAACCTTCCCCACGTACTACGATGGTATAATCAAATTGCTTCATACACTCCGGCTGAACGCAAAACTTGGTCTCAGGGCACCAGCCCATTGACCGCCGGTGCTAAACCCACGGCTCCCGCCCCAGCAGCGAAAGACGACGATGACGACGACGTTGATCTATTTGGTTCTGGTGACGAGGAAGAGGTTTGTAATACTACTACTAACAGTGTTTTTAACTCAATGAGGGATATTTCATCTTGTCAATTGTTAGAAAACTTAGTTAACTCAATTACAATAAATAATCTTTAATAACCAATGGCCAATTGTAAATTCGGACATATAATCATAAATTGTAAATGTCATTATTAATATGCAGGATGCAGAAGCTGAACGAATTCGAGAAGAACGTTTGAAAGCATATGCTGACAAGAAGTCTAAGAAACCAGCCCTCATTGCCAAGTCCTCTATTCTCCTTGATGTCAAGCCATGGGATGATGAAACCGATATGAAGGAAATGGAAAACCAAGTACGCACTATTGAAATGGAAGGCCTTCTCTGGGGAGCCTCCAAACTTGTGCCTGTTGGGTATGGCATAAATAAACTGCAAATTATGTGTGTCATCGAGGACGACAAAGTTTCTGTTGATTTGCTGACAGAAAAAATTCAAGAATTTGAAGATTTTGTACAATCTGTTGACATTGCTGCATTTAACAAAATCTAAACAGCCATAACATGTAATATATTTATAAGTGCAACTTTTTCAATTAAATCACATTTACAGCAGACAGTTATTTTATTACATAAAAAGTAATTACTTACATCCAACTATGAAAACATCAGTCAAAATTTTAAAATGAATATCAATTTTATGTCTCAACACTTGATACAAATGTTGTTTACATCTTTTAATATTCTTTAATTCAAACAAGAAACAGTGATATATGATATGACTGCTTCTTGAAACTACAATTATTTATTATACAACAGCAATTAAGATTAATATACCATACAAAGATCTGCTTTTGTATGTGTGCAAGATATACAAAATGCAAGTACATTTTTTATCTTGACAAATAAGGCGAAGTTCACTCAACTTTTACACCTTTTAAAATGGGAACACTTTCACCAACATTTGCTTGTAAGAACATGTTGGGTATATCACTTCCAAAGTAAATCTTATTATTGTTGGAGAGCGCTTCATATTTCTTCAACTCCAAATATTCCCGAGTCAGAAGAAGTTTATTGGCTTCAGCCTGTTTTTTGAGGTGGTAAAAGTCAGCTTCTGCCTTTGTCTGTTGTTTGGCCTTGTGAATACTGTCTTCAATGAGTTCAATTTTCTGTAGAGATTCCTTCTCCATGATTTTTTGTTCATATTGTATTTTTGCTACATGGGCCTCTTTTTCTGCTTCAATTATAGCCTTGCGCCTTGCTGTCTCTGCTTCTTTTTCAACAACCTGCAATTAAATTATGGTTAAATATATATTCATTAAATGGCACTATTCTTACTACAATAGAAAGTATTCAAGATCAACACAATTACTTTCTGATGTTGGGCTGCAATAAGTAGTTTAGATTTCTCAGCTTCCATAAGTTCGTAATTTTTCCTGATTGATTCTGGGATTTTTGGTTTTGTGACGCGAACAGCTTGAACCCTTAAACCTGGAGCCATTTCATGAAGATCCTTTTGCAATGCCTAAAAAAGAGGAAAAATAATGCTTATAATAATAATAATAATAATAATAATATTTATTCATTCAAGCCTCTTAAAATACAAACACGTACAAAAATACTTAACACTAGTATAATAATATACATGGCTTTTTTATGAGGTATACAATAACAATATTCCCTGACTTTTATGCTAGGAAAACCTGTGTTACAAAAGTCAGTGGTTTAGTGCTAGGTCACCAGGTAAAGAAAGTTAAACAGGAAGAACGATCTGTAAGAATATAGTACGTACGTGTGTGTGTGTGTGTGAGTGTATGTGTGTTAGTGTGTTTGTGTGTGTGTATGTGTGTCATATAATAAAGTATAAAAACATTATTATATATTATATTATATACTATTATATAAAATATTTATTTAAACAACAAATCAACAGTATATCATACTATATATACACCATTATACATTTTTACAACACGACTTGTTCTGTTTCAAAATAGTCTAAGTTTAAGAGCCAAGACTTCAGATTATTTTTAAAATATTAATTATATATATATATAAAAATATAAAATATAAATAAATAAAAGTTATGTACACAGATATATTTAACACTTAATATTTCAAAAGTTTCCTATCAAAAGCATTATACTGAAAGCAAAATTAAAACATTTGTACTGTATTATTCATCCAAAAGAATACTTTTATTTATTTATGTTTTATGAACAGCCTTTATTTGTGTGTTGTGTCTTGTATATGTAGATATGCAGACAAAGTTTGAGAATATATTGAGAAACCGAAATAACTCACTGTCCGTAAATTCTCGTCGATTTGATCAAACAAATCAATGTATACCTCGTGCAAGGTATGGGCACTACAGAATTGATTCAGTTCATGGTGCACTTTATTGAAAATAAGAGTCCTGTCATATTCAGCTGTGAAGTTGCGCACCATATCTAGTACTGAAATGCATAAATAAAATACATCAAATACAAATTTATCATATACAGATATAATAAAAAAAAATTACACGTAAAAGTAGTTATGGTCTAATGATAATGATGCTCATCAAACTATGCTGTCGTACAATCCCCCAACACTGGTAACAACTTTTTAAAGAAATATTGGTACCTGCTTCATTTTACGTTTGTAAATGTTCCCCAAATACTTCTAGAATGAAGATGAAGGCATAATTGTTTAATATACATCAAATTTTCAAATTCAATATAAATCTTGTCTAATTATTGATTATAATAATAGTCCTGATGATAGATGATTATAGATAGCACCACACATTGGATGGCTGCATTCAGATTGTAATCTCTATTGGCTCCGGTAACACCAGGTGCCAAGTGAGCTCTTTCACTATCTACGCAATAAAAATGAACTATAAACAGAAGCTATAGTCTTTATATTTTTTTTTTCATTATGTATAGTAAACCCTTTTGCTTTTTCATTCCTTCCATATAAACAGAAAAAGTTCATAATAATTAATATAATTATACTATACAATAACATAAAATAAAACACACACCGCTTTGTGGCTCCAGCTTATTGACTACCTCAATCCTTTCAAAATAAATCAACACCCCACCACTTGTGCCACAAGGAACATTTTTAACTTCATCAGTTTGTAAAGTTGTCTAAAACAAAAATAAAATAATATACCTTTTACTGTTCTTGAACTCGAATCCAAGTTAATATAAAGAAGCTAGATGTATAGTGTGATAAGTCTGTCTTAGTCTAGCATTTACATGATGATGTCTATGGGCACTGATAGCTGCTTAATATCAGATGGACTATCAACAAGTGTCATTCCTTGGGAATATAAAATAAATAAACATACAATTCCTTTACAGCAGAAATAAATAGACTGTTAGTAATTAAACATATTGGCTTGTTAACTATGGGTGGTAATTGGAAACATACCACTAAACTCAAGGTACATTAGGATTAGAAATCAGAGGACAATTAGTGGCAGCCTATGGAAAAATAATGAGAAATAGTATTAAGAACTTGAGAAAGCTTCACAGTAGTCAATATTTGTTATAAAACATACCTGAATGGCTTTGTATGATGTTAGAAGTGGTATCATCATGTGAAAACCAGCTTGACTTGTAACTGGTAATAAAGCTCCACCCTGAAAGAAAATTAGCACTACTGTTTACTATTTATTTTTACCTGACTAAATAACGAATAATATAATTAAATAGACATTTGGAACTCAATTGGGAAGGTTGTGATAATATTAACCTTTTCACTGGGTACAATGGAATTATTTTATAACTACTTTAATGATTAATTTTTCATTTACAAAATTTGTCGTAGCATTTTGAACAAATTAAATTATATAGCCTTCATCGACTTATAAGCATTATTTAATTTTGGACTTACACAAATAAATTAATCTAGTACATATATTTAAATTATTAAATATTAGAGTCAGTTATTTATGTTCATCCTCAATTGCATGGTTAGCAGGTTTTGAGAACTATTGCAGCCGATGAATACAGGTTGCATTTCTGGTTATTCCTGACATGATTCTTGCTACTCCCCACTATTCCTAAAACCTTACCATAAAAGCACATACTGTTCCTGTAATGTGTTTTGCACTATAAAACTAAAAACTGCTATGGCAAGACATGATCCCATGATATACATGTTTGGACAAGCTTACAACCCACATTGTCTTAAGTGGTATCAGGACCTACAGGCATCACCATTGGAATAACCCCTCCCACCTTAAGGTAAGAGGTTGCAGTTTCAATTATCTTAAATACCCACTATCCCACCCTTCAAACATGTGAAGCCCTGAACAAGTAGAATGTACCATAGCCAATAAACAACATACCCGATAATAAACACCAACATGTCCTTCTTCTACTTTATGAAGGGAAAAATGAACCGTGACTCCTACAGCCAGAATCACAATGGCCAAAATAGAAGATTGATCAGCCATAGTTATTAATCTGTAATGTTTTAATAATGATTTTGTGTTTTTAAACAGTAATAATCAAGGATTATTTCAATTATTGCATTTATTTTATAATTGTTGTTAATTTAATTTTTTTATGGTAAAAGTTCTATATTTTAAACAGTGTGGCAAGTTCAACTGAGTTATTATTTTAGCCTTTCCGTCGTTGTAATGCTATCAAAGTCAGATCTAATTATTTTACTATATCTTTTAAACTATATACATATGAGACAAAAATACGATTAAGAAAGAAACACAATTTAAGACGTTTTTTAAATAAATAACAACCAAATTAAAACCAAGAAATATTGAAATATTAAAGTCGTTCAAGATCGCAATTTTAAACAAATAAAAACAGAAAAAGTACACACTTTTTTAAATAGCATTAAATTCTGATGGACATACATTTAATTAAGTTCGATTTCATAGAGTCACTGTATGGACATATTTAGTTAAAATTATTGATTTTCAGGTTGAGACAAAGAGACGAGAAAATGAATAATAATACCAATTAAATTTTACTGACATTTCATTAAATCAATAAAAATGCTTTAAACGGTAATCTGTGAAAAGTGGGTAAAATTACTCTATGGCTGTAATAAGAGAAAGTAAGAAGTTTACATCAATGGCAATAGTTTTAAACATTGCAAAATTAAACATTAATGACTAAAATGCTCAAAATTCCCAAGAGTTCACAAATCGTCACGCACGGAGACGTCGGAGACTCGACGAATTTCAGCCACTGGAGCAGGCCGGGATTCGAGGAGGATACAGCACCACAAACACATTAAGGCAGATTATACAGAAGACCCAAGAGTATGGCTATCGAAATCTGGTCAGTTCTAGGATCATAGCAACGTTGCCAAATAGACTGGGGATATATCCAAGTGATTAAATGTATTTAAAGCGCTGCGAATATGACCGTCCAAACCGGGCAGCCTGGACACATCAAGGAGTGAGACAAGAGGATGTTATATCCCCTAAATTGTTCACAAATGTATTCACTTTTAAGACGCTGGACTGGAAAGGAATAAACATAAACGGCGAGACACTTTTCACACTTGAGATTTGCACATGACATCGTCGTCGTGTTGTAACAATTGCTGAACAACTTAGCCAACTCTTCTATTCGCATTAGCATTCGAATGAATTTGAATAAAATCAAGATCATGTTTAACCAATATGTCCAACCGGAGGCGATTGCCGTGAGGCAGCTCGCTCAAAATTATTTAAAAATGTGTTTACCTGGGGCAAACATTGCAGCTTGGTAAAAACAAATTCGACAAAGAGGCCAGCAGAAGAATACAATTGAGCTGGGCCGCTTCATGAAAAATTACGTCGAATATTTTTGTCGTCTATTACGCAAAGTCTAAAGACGAAATACTTCACAACAAACGTTCACGATTGACTTCCACGGTGAAGGAATATCATCGTGTAATAAAAATTAAACCCGTAAAATTATAATTTGCGTAATTACTGGTGTTAGGACCTCTTGTGCGTCCGCACGGGTAGGAACCACCATCCTGCCTATTTCTGCGGTGAAGCAGTAATGCGTTTCGGTTTGAAGGCTGGGGCAGCCGTTGTAACTATACTTGAGACCTTAGAACTTATACTTCAAGATGGGTGGCGCATTTACGTTGTAGATGTCTATTGGCTCCAGTAACTACTTAACACCAGGTGGGCCGTGAGCTAGTCCACCCATCTAAGCAATAAAAAAAGTATGGTGGTGGATTGTGTAGTTTAACCGTGGTAGTAAATAATGGAGATGGTTTTTTAGAAATGTTTTTCTTACAAATCAGTTGTATATCATAAACAACATGTAAAAAAAATATACAACCATGGTATTGTCGCATTTCTGCCAGCGCAGTGGTAATCTTTCAATCCCTACTGATAAAATCTGGCATTTTGTACTGCCTGTCGGATATTGAATTTTTTCCCTGCCAACAAGTCGTCCGAGCTTTGGAAAAAGTAGAAGTCTAATGAGTATAGCCTATAACGCAAAACTTCTAACCTTAGCTCTTGTAACTTAGAGACCGTTGTGCCGTTTTAGGTTGAGTGTTGTCGTTTAGGAGCAGCGGAAAGAGCGATTAACCAAGATGACCGGAAATTCGCGAGTGTCCCCATCATTGTGGCGAGTTCCTCACACAATTCCTTCCTCATATGGCACGAGTACACATCCACAGTAATACTCGTGCCATTTGATGAGAAGCTGTGATAATTCATCACCGCGCAACATACCGCTACTAGACTAACAAACAGTGGCCATGATTTTAGGGCTATCTTTTCGTGTAGTGCATTGCCTAGATGCTGTATCAGCCAATATGACGGTCGCTTACGATAAAATAGTTCATTTTTCATAGCAAGTGACAATGTTTTGACATGGTTAATCATACAGAGCTCAGTGACCGATTTTCTTTTTTCTTATTATTGCCAGACGAGTAATCGGGGTCACAGGGCACCTTATGTGAAGCGGTTACCAGACATGAGACACCACAACGTAAATGCTTCCGTCCCAGCTTTGAGACTTGAGGTCTCAAATGTATAGCAATTTCGCAAATATATTTTTTTATTGGCGATTTTATTTTCAATCCCCAATAAAAAAATCCAACCCAACCCAAGTCAAATACGCATTTCATTAGAGAAATTAGTATCTTCCTGCGCGGTTTGAACACTAGGTTATTCGCTTCGAGTGCACGGACAACCTTATTCTTTAGACCACGACGACTTCAAACGAGAAACCTCAAGAAAATCGAACTACTTTTTTTTCAATGCATCATAATAAAACAGTTCCAGCGTGTACTCCTAAAGCGGACAACAGAAATTTAAATTTACTATTAATATAGGTAATCCTTACATAGACAAAAAAAATAAGTAATAGTTTACGATTCTCATTGATTTATTCACACTTGGTTACGTTCTATTTAGTGCAGATACATCTTTTTCAGACATAGTATCATAAGATTTTCCTTCGACATATAAGGCGCCTAGAACTTTTGTCTTAGCAGCTTTTAATGTCCTATAATCTTCTAAAGCTTTAACGCATAGTTTGCCTTCAGGTGATTTTACCGGTTCAATAATTAACATTTCCAATGACTTTTTCAAATACAATTCAGCCTTCAATAATTCCTCCTGTGAAAAATACAGAGTACCCTTTAGTTACGTAATTGTACATACTCTTAAACAAAAATAATGCTTATTTCAGCATTGTTACAGCATTCTCTCTTATTGTAAGCTTTTACATACAATTTTAGTCTAAAAATATGACGGTAAATAGGTGTTAGAAAGTCGGAAAATGATTTTAATATTGCCACAAACGAACACTAGACTAGCATACGATGCGTTATGGTTATGGCTTTTTCGTTTCGCAAATTTTGATCTAAACAACGAGCTCCATAGACTAAATGTATTGAAATCAACGAAATTTATGTTCAACAGAAGCCGTCTGAGTTACCAGTCAAAAAACTTTGTGAAGAACTTTTCCAACTCGTGGTAGGACCCCTTGCGAGTCCGCACGGGTAGGTACCACCACCCTACCTATTTCTGCCGTGAAGCAATAATGCGTTTCGGTTTGAAGGGTAGGGTAGCCGCTGTAACTATACTGAGACCTTAGAACTTATATCTCAAGATGGGTGGTGGTGCAAAGCTGAAGACATTTAACTTTGTGGTAGGTGGTTATTGTTTGTGTTCCCCTTTTAGAATTTGCTTGGGATGAGTAGCTTCTAACCTTTCCCCCACTACCAACTAACTACCAAGCACTATGAATCGCGGTATGACATCACCTTTTTTATTTATTGCTTAGGTGGCTAGACGAGCTCATGGCCCACCTGATTTTAAGTGGTTACCGGAGCCCATAGACATCTACAACGTAAATGCCGCCATCCACCTTGAGACTTGAGTTCTAAAGTCTCACTTTTATTAGCACAACGGCTGCCGCGCCCTTCAAACCGACATTACTTCTTCGCGGCAAAAATAGGCAGGCTGCAAACCGAAACTGCTGCTACCGAGACTGCTTCAAGGCAGAAATAGGCAGAGTGGTGGTGGTACCTACCCGTGTACTAAAACCTATCAAAATAATCAGCATCAATGAAGTTTAGATTTTTCGTGAATTTTTGAGAATTAAAAATCAACAAATACATTTTTTATTACTCTCAAGGGTTAGACGAGTTCAGGGCCCTTTTGGTGCTAAGTCACTGGAGCTCAAAGACAATTCGATTAACCGTTTCATTTATTTTCACAATTTTACACATTCATTAGGTGCTTTCTGTTTACAATCATAAAATACATTACCAAGTATTCAGATCCATTAATCTCACGGCTATGAAACATTCTCGTTGCTAACTGCACTATTGCGGTATGCATCTCATACAAAGTTATTGCTGAAATAAAACGTTTTTTGTTTTTAATATTTACGATGTAATACCAGCCTATCAATAATTGATTCATGCCGTTACAAGGGCGGCGGGGGACCGGGGAAAAGCAACGCGATTCGCTCAACCAATTAGCGCACACTTTGCATTTCGTTATACGTAAAATTACAATTTGACGGCTTTAAAAGTCAGCTTATAAACCTATGAAAATGGTTAAGCCGTTTTTGCGGCGTTACTATCGCGACGGAACTCGTATTCCATATTTACTCGTATTTTTATCGTGTCCATATTGACCAAAAATATACAAATGTAGCAAAAACAAAACGCAAATCAATAAATAAATAAAAATCTTCTGAATTTGGAATTTATTGCCTGCCATACATAAAATACGTTTCAAATGGCCAGTACTATAAAATGGAAAATTCTCCGGTAAAAACCTATTATTACAATTACAATTACCTATTATTACAATACAATCCACAAAATGTTATTTTAAGATTGATCTCAAATATCTCATTAGCTTTTTTTATGGCTGAGATGGGATTAGATTGTAGCTTTTTATGCGTTCACGATCTATGGTTTTATTGTTCTTTATAGTTTATTATACTAGATCAAATTAACGCTAAAGGTTCGTATAATTATCTGGTAGCATGTGTACTGCGAACACAATAACAAAAACTGTCTGAACCAAACAGAACTTAAATTTACTTATATTAAAGATAGCAAACGAGAATTTGTTATTGACTTTCATATAATAGTATTCTCATACCTTTGATCCTTGATATACCAGGACAAAGTTTTTCCAGCACTGGTAACATTTCCTCGCACAATCCAAGTTTTCGTCTTATTAACTTTTTAGTAGGACGAGGCTCTCTATTAATGATGTCCCTTAAAAGCCCAGCTAAGCGTTGTTTTGCATCTAACAGCAAATAATGATTTGGAGCCAAAACTAATGATACATTTCTTATATATTCTTCCAATTCTCTTTCGTCATTTTTATCTGTAAATTACAATTTATTTTAGACTCACAACAACATTATACATTACTTAGGTACATAATTAGAATAATTTAGATATTCATAGTTATTTCTCAAGACAACTGGTGGTAGGACGTGTTGTAAGTCCGCACGGATAGATACCACCACCCTGCCTATTTCTGCCGTGAAGCAGTAATGCGTTTCGGTTTGAAGGGTGGGGCAGCCGTTGTAACTATACTGTGACTTTGGAACTCATATCTCAAGGTGGGTGGCGCATTTACGTTGTAGATGTCTATGGGCTCCGGTAACACTTCACACCAGGTGGGCCGTGAGCTCCACCACCTATCTAAGCAATAGATAAAAAAAAAACAACCAAACTCACTTATAGTTTGTAACTTTGCTGTGCAACATGCGACTTTGCGTTCGACGTCAGAATGCTTAAATTCCTTTCCGCAGTCCTTGCAGGTCCATTCTTTGAGGCTCGTTCTTGAGACATAACCGAATTTACATTCAGGACACATAGCAGAACTCATATACGTTCCTACTTCTGTGATGTCCATGCAACGACTGCACGTACACTTGAAGTACTTGCCGATCAATAAATGTTGTTGTCTAACATCAGTACCCTGTATTTAAAATCGTAAGTCTGACTATACGTACGTACGTTTTTACTGGTGGTAGGACCTCTTGTAAGTCCGCACGGGTAGGTACCACCGCCCTGCTTATTTCTGCCGTGATGCAGTAATAAGTTTCGATTTGAAGGGTGGGGCAGCCGTTGTACTGCAAAATCGGAGACCTTAGAACTCACGCATTTACGTTGCGTATGTCTATGGGTTTCGGTGACCACTTAACGTCAGGTGGGCTGTGAGCTCATCCACTCATCTAAGCAATAAACAAAAATCGGTTAACAAATATCTTATTTAATTACAAACCTTTAACGCGTCCGTGTAATTGTAATATATAATGTCGCCTATGTTAATATCGACGCTCGCATGGCACACTAGTAAGTTATTATCACCGATGCTCATGTGCGTGTTACCCACACAATCGTGAGCGAGCAAAGCCGCCTGCAGGTACACGCCTCGTAACGTCTCGCCACAGCCAATTCCAGGAACCGACGGCCCTCGCACTTCAAAACTGTTCACGTCTATCGCTGCGCATATTTTTTGAACTAAATTTTTATCATTTTCACATTCTAGAAGGCCGAGGGATTGGATGAACTGACAGAAAAAAAAAGAAAACGAAAACATATTCTCCCGTTAATGTCAAAAATTATCTTGATGGGTTTCGAGAAGTTCAATGTGCTTAGTGCGATTTTTTAACGTTCCCGATAGCGTTAAAGTCAGCTCATATTTGTATGGAATGGGATCGTTTGCGTACGTTTGCCGCTAGGGGTGCTGTTCCAATTGCATACAAAATTGGGTTAGCTTTTATGTTATCGAGAACGTTAATTTTTTTTTTTTTTATTCTTACCTAATCTGGTAGCTTAGAGAGGCTATTTCAGCGTAACCGTAACTAGTAGGTGAGCTCGCGGGGCTCAAACCTGACGACGATGCTAACACGAACCCTAGCAAGGTCGTGCTTCGCAGAATCTACCACCGGATCGGAAACGCGACCCACTGAGAAGATCCGGCGAAAAACTCAGTGGGCTGTGTCTGAGAGTTAATTTACTCGTCGAGCCCTTCGTCGCAAGCGACGGGTTCGGCGAGAACGGCGACCGGTACTTTAAGTACCTAGAAGCACCGTTAGTGGATCGGGAGGATCCGAGATGACATGTTTTGGGCGACGTCGACTGCTTTCCATTCTGTCCGCAGGATCGGGAATGTAGTTACCGGCGGCCACGATGAGAGGGTTCTCGTGTCGTGCCGCTTTATCGAAGTGGCGATAACGTTAAAAAACTCGCACTAAACACACGGATCTCATTCAGTTATTATTACCTTCACAGTATTTTCGTAAAAGTCCCACAAGTCTGTACCTCGTCTCGCTTCTAGATGCGTTTCAAGCTGCATGAATTCATTCCAAGCATCGTCTTCGATATTTCTCTTTAAAATCGTCCTCAAGACTAGTAACGATCCAACGTTTCGCACCATTGTCATAGGATTGAGGCCGGCCGTCAATTTTAATTGCTTAAGCTGTTCACATTCGAAACTGTTATGCCATTCTAAAAAATAAACATTCAAATTGAAATTAGCACCTAAACTATGATTTCAATTGCAACGTCATTGTCGCAGCCCACACACCACCACAGAAGGTTCCATTTTTCAGTAAGAACTATCACTTAACGCCTTTCCCACACTTCAAACCCGAAGGCATGAACGCTTCGCCACATAGACATATCAAAGGAACCCACCCGTACAGGCTCACGATATGTCGTAGCACCGTTAAACTCTTACCCGGTTACGCTGGCATAACACCTAGGTTACAAACTAAGGTAGAAAAAAAAACAAATGAGTA
Organism: Bombyx mandarina; assembly: GCF_003987935.1. The sequence continues at coordinate 2,814,540 of NW_021011505.1, read as the reverse complement.
TCGTTTGCATTTTGCTAGTTTAATCAATATATCGTAATATATCGTTTATACTAAGAGTAAGCTCTTTATGATCACTCTACCTATAGACACGGGAGACCGTGAAGCAGTTATGCGTTTCGGTTTGAAGAGTACGACAGCCGTTGTACTGTAAAAAAACCTAGAAGTCATGTCTCAAATTGGATTACCGGAGGCTATCACTTGAGACACAAGGTTCCAATTGTTTATTAATTATGCAAATTAATAGATTTGCAGGATTGATTTTCTTACACGATAACATTCATTTATTGTCAACTTGATGTTGGTATTTCATTAGAAAAATCGATATCTGACTGCGGTATTTTAACACCGGCACAGTCGCATCGCTCGATACGAGTACATCGGACGTCTTATCATTTAAGCCACGATGACACACGCAATGATTCTTACAAGAACTTTTCTTAAGACACTAGCTGTACCCTGTCCGCTTCGTTGGGCATTTAAAATTAACATTATTATTTCTCACCCCCACAAAGATTCTCATCATTAACGCCCCCGCAACTGGTGTAGGGAGTCCAACACTCATATAAATATTAGCCTATCCATTAAGTACATGTATTTTCTACATGGATAACAAGTTTCAAGTCATTCGGATGCACGGTTCAGTAGTTATAACGGAACATCCGTAAAAACCACTGTAGAATTATATATTAGTATAGATGATACATACCTGCATTTTTCGTTCTAACGTTATAAGATATGCTTATAGTTAGACACTCACTTTTTGAAAAAGCTTCAGGACATCCGTCTCCGGGACAAATAGGCACAAGGGCACAGTTCTTGCATACATTAAACTTGCTGATGAGTGGACAGTAGCAATCGAAACATACCAGAGATGTGTCTGCGTTGGGTCCGACCACAAACGGTGCCTCCGAGAGGATCGTCTCTCCGGCTTTCAAAGCTTTAGCAGCTATTAAGTATCTAAAAATATGAATGTGTACTGAATTCGAACATTCGAAATAAAACTTGGCTTAAGTTCCACAGAACGCGTTTTAACCAATTTAACCCTTGAGCGCGAACCGTCGATATATCGACTCTCTATAAATGCGTACAAAGGACAAAGCGTCGGAATACCGACTTTGCGGTTTGATTATATGTATTAGGTATCGACCTGTACGGACGTATCTTAGCGCACGCATATACGTTTTTAATGAGTTCATCATCATCATAATCATTATCAGACCATAGCAGTCCACTACTGGAGATAGGTCACTCTAATTGCACACGACTGAGCACACTGAATAACTTAACATTTATAAATAAATTTTAAATTATTTTGCTGTGAATTTAGCATAATTTTTTTTTGTAATGTTCAAAAATCCTTTAGCAATTTATGCAAAGGATGTGACAATAAACTCAACACTAAAAGGATCAAAATTGACACAATATATTGGAGATTAAAAAAAAAACATCACTTGAATACCAAAAATATTTGAATGCAACCGACCTGCCCAGTTGCTCTGAATGCCGAACTTCATATTTGTTGGTCATTTTGAACTGTTTGACACCACAAAGCGCTTTATTATGAACGTTAGGTGAAATGACCTACAATAACTCAGAACGTGCGAACGCAGTGTTACGTTCCACGTGTAGTTACCGTCCGCCTTATTTATAGCGGTGCTATTTTTAACCCAAAACATTTCGCCCGCTAAATCTAAGTAACTGGATCATTGTAAAGTTACCATTGTTACGAACTAAAAATGAAATAAAACAAAATAAATTTTCTGTAAAAATCCATTTATCGCCACTATACACTATAATTACCTTCCTCCTAAGGTATCCTTAAGACTAGTAAAACATATTATTTACAGCAACATTATTTACATTTAAAAACAACAATAAAAATCTCTTAAATTGATTTATAAAAGAATCCATTTTCAAAAAGTAGATACAAATATTCACAATTAACTACGTTTACGAAACTTGTCAAGTATTTATTTATAACAGTCTTTTGGAAGCAATTACACTACACCTAAACTTTATATTTAATATTGCATTTATGTTATTCATATAATGTTTACATGTAAAAAGGTTCTATTTATTCCAAATTAAACTACTGTATTCGTCAGATTAAAATATTTACATTTAATTTCTTTAATAATGTCAAGACGTATATTTGGTACGTCATATCTAACTGGTTAACTAAATGTTAGCAAGCAAATTGATTTTTCTTATAAATAGAATGGCTGGTTGAACAAAATATATTAGCCGTAGGATGACAGTACGTTATTTGAGTAAAGTTAACCTAAGGTTTTGTGGGGTTTTAGAGATGTTTTCATCTTCAGCGCTGGCAAATTTCAAATCTGTCACGTTTGTCCCTGTGATAAAATCGATATGTATTAAAATAATATGTTTTTGTTTATGTAATCTATTATTTTAATATCGGTTTAAGGAAGGATTCCTTTCTCCCTATATCTAAAGGGATAACTTTTGTAGACTGGAATTTTTTTTAAGTGAATAATTATTGTAATGATTAATAACACATAATAATAATAATTGTGAGCTATCGTTTCAAAGGCTCACAAACCTCAAAGAAATTTCTTAATTTACTGGAGCTACCAGTTATCAGTGGCTAGTTAAAAGTCCAGAGCGCCCTAATCGCGCGCGGTAATCACTTTATCGGCACCACTGTACCGGCCATAAATGGCTATTATAATACTATAAGTTTTAACTAGTTGTTTTTGCAATTACGATGACGTTGTATCATCAAACCCTAGACTTTAGTAGACCAGGACCCTTGTACTTACGCTAATGCGCGAATGAAATACAAACAAACCCGCAATATTGTATAAATACGAGTATATCGCTGCTTGTGCAATATAATTTATTTATTATAGATTTAGATTATAGATCAGCATTTAGTTCTTAATCGTCAATATGTTATTTTCTTTATTTATTTAAAAATTCTGAGCTCGCGCTCCCCTTGTGACCACACGCCCCTAGGCACGTGCCTAATTTGCCTTACGGATAATCCGCCTCTGCCAGTTATACAGTGTATATGTTCCGGTCACGACCGCGTCACTTGGCACTCACCACATCGAGCAGCAAGGAGTCGTGATGCGAAGCCCCGATGATCTCGTGCAGACAGCGCGCGAACTCTTCGAGCACGTCTCCGAGCGCGTCACGGGGCGCGTCACGCGGCGAGTCACGGGACGCGTCACGCGGAGAGTCGTCCCGTCGCTCCACGGCGGCGGCCACCAGGCACTGGCACACGGCCTCGATCACCTCCATCGTCATGAACGTGCACGGATTTCTGCAAGCCACATTAGTTTCAACACTAACAATCTCGACAAGGAAACAAATGTTAAGGGTAAGTTGTTATCTTGTGAATACAAAACGAATGTTTACCAGAACTCTACTGATCAAAGCAAAGCAGGCAAAGCTCCATTGTGACTGTCACTGGTGTGAAGTACACGCAAAATAAAACGGGGCGCGTGCAACTTGGTACACGTGAATGAAGTGAAACTTCTTTTTCGGTGTGTTGTATTGTGGTTTTCTTCATTTTTCATCCTTAAATCAGATTGCTCTTGTAATAGGGAATGATGTGTATAAGAAATGCCACATCTTCAACATTTATATTATATATATTTTAAACTATAGATAAAATTTATTTATTTTTTATACCTCTCGCTCTATCTCTTTCTATTCCATGGTAGTCGTTGTCGGAAGTCGCTTTAGAAGTTTCACTTCAAACGTTAGTGGGGTGTTAAATATTCCTTAAAATGGTTGCTAGCGTGCCTCGCCTATTGAATACTGACTTGGGCTGCCCCAGCAGGGCCGGGCGGAAGGTCGAGTCGCTGTCCTGCGTGCGGAGGCGCATGTCGCGGCGCCGCTCCACCAACTCCTGCACGTTGCGACACCCCACGCACTTACACATCGCCGTACACGCTATCTTCGCCTGCATACACACCACATAAATGATGTCATCATTACATGTTAGAATTGTATAATTCCTAAACGCATCTTATGTTAATTTAATACAATTTTTTTTTCCTACCTCAGCTGAGGGCCTTGAAGAGGCTATTTCAGCGTAACCTTAACTAGTAGGTAAGCTCACGGGGCTCAAACCTGACGACGTTGCTAACACGAACCCTAGCAAGAGCCGTGCTTCTCAAAATCTACCACCGGATCGGAAACGCGACCCACTGAGAAGATCCGGCGAGAAACTCAGTGGGCGGTGTCCGAGGGTTAATTTACTCGTCGAGCCCTTCGTCACAAGCGACGGGTTCGACGAGAACGATGATGGTGCTTGAGGTACCTAAAAGCACCGTTAGTGGATCGGGAGGATCCAGAATAACGTGTTTGGGGCGACGTCGACTGCTTTCCTTTCTTTCCGCAGGATCGGGAAGTTATTACCAACTGACAGCTGTCACTCCTCTAATATGTGTCAACGTCATTCGTGTGCTCGCCCCTTTTTCTTCTTGCGCCGTCAATGAGTACTGACACAAAAAGGTGTATGTCCGTTAGAATAAGAACTATCCATGAAAATCTGCGTCTTTATTATAAGAAACCCAGACTATCACTCCAACATTATAATATGCAACAATAAAATAATTAAATGATTTTATGGTAGGAGTGCCTCTCGTTGTCTTCGCAAGACCTAAGTATATATGGGCGCAAACGCCACTGTTGGCAATAATTAACATAATAATATATAGTTTAGTTTATTCTATGTTAATATTTATTTATTATTAGCAACAAAACTGTTATTCTACCATATTTAATAATTAGCAGATACTGTTTTGATGTGAAAATGTTCAGAATATGTTTAATGTTTATATTATTGTTTAAAAACACAAATGACTGTATAAATGATTAAATATGAATAAAGCATAAATATTAATAATAATTTATATTATAATTAACAGTACTAATAATTTAATTAAGTATTGTAATTGTTATGCAATGATGTTGTTGGCGCCATCTATTATTAGGCTGGATAATAACAATGTTAGTTAATATTACTTAAAAGTAATTCATGTAAAATAAATTAAATGTGAGTCATGTAAAATCACTAAAATATGTATTTTGAATATTAAGCTATGTTTTGTGAATTGTTTCGCAGTAATTACATTTGTTTGTATAAAAGAAGTTGTAGTTGCTATAACCAACACAAAATGGCTAATTGTGTAAAAACCACTGAATAACTCAGGCGTGGCTTTTTGTTGTAAACAAGTAATGTTAAAGTTTTATAGAATTGTATTGTATTTTCATTGTAAAAGAACTTATGTGTGTAAAT
>NW_021011505.1:2582562-2805619 GCF_003987935.1 Bombyx mandarina | reverse complement strand
TTATTGTTTAAAAACACAAATGACTGTATAAATGATTAAATATGAATAAAGCATAAATATTAATAATAATTTATATTATAATTAACAGTACTAATAATTTAATTAAGTATTGTAATTGTTATGCAATGATGTTGTTGGCGCCATCTATTATTAGGCTGGATAATAACAATGTTAGTTAATATTACTTAAAAGTAATTCATGTAAAATAAATTAAATGTGAGTCATGTAAAATCACTAAAATATGTATTTTGAATATTAAGCTATGTTTTGTGAATTGTTTCGCAGTAATTACATTTGTTTGTATAAAAGAAGTTGTAGTTGCTATAACCAACACAAAATGGCTAATTGTGTAAAAACCACTGAATAACTCAGGCATGGCTTTTTGTTGTAAACAAGTAATGTTAAAGTTTTATAGAATTGTATTGTATTTTCATTGTAAAAGAACTTATGTGTGTAAATCCGACTACATATCAGAATCAGTGGTTTAAATTATGATACGACTGTCTTTTTTTAATCTTTTTTAAACTCGCAGTTTCAAATTCATTCTAATTTTACTATCACTTTTATTTATTTTAGGAATAAATAATTGAAAAAATCTGCTTCATATAAACTATTATTGCAACAAGACAGAGTTAATTACTATGTAATTTGATAATTAATTTTTAGTTTACCTCGTAACATTCACAATAATTCTTGAGGCATCCACTTCGTTTACAGTTGCAGCCCTTGTTGTGCCGCCTTATGATGTCCGGCCCGCCGATTTTTGCTTTCCCGATTTTCGGCCTGTGAAACTTGCTTTAAATATTTCATTTAATAAAAAACAAACAGTAAATTAAGCTGTACTAATTTTGGTGACTACTTTTTTTTATTGCTGACTAGCTGACCCGGCAGACTTCGTAGTGCCTCAATCGATAAATAAAAGACCTATACTTTTGTATAAAACAAAGTTAGAACAAACAAAAGGAATCCGTCCGATCGGGGGACATCAAAGGAAAAACAAAATTGTTATTTTTATTTAATTTCGAGCATTTTCATATTTATTTTAAGTCTTTTTTTAAACCTTTTCTGGACTTCCACAAATCATTCGAGACTAACGAACAGCAATTTATTTTTATATGTATAGATGTGTATAGACGAGCTCACGGCTCACCTGACGTTAAGTGGTCACCGAAGCCCATAGACATACGCAACGTAAATGCGTGAGTTCTAAGGTCTCCGTTTTTGCAGCACAACGGCTGCCCCACCCTTCAAACCGAAACTTATTACTGCTTCACGGCAGAAATAGGCAAGGTGATGGTACCTACCCGTGGGGACTCACAAGACGGCTTACCACCAGAACACTTTAAATTATTAGTAACAATAAAATTTTACTGCTGGTAAAAAAATATTAATGATATTTACAAAAAAAAACTTACCTAAACGCATTAGGATTCCTCTCTAAGCACGCCCTGATGGCTTTCTGCCTTAACGCTTCATTTTCTAAATTATTATGACAATTATTGCAGTTGCATTGATTGCAAAACTCCCCGTTCGCGAAACAGTCGCAGTACAACTTGAGGCACTGAGACTTTGTACAATTACACGCCTTCCTTGGCCGAAGACCTAGTTCCGTGGCCCCCACGTCTACAATGAACGTTAAGAGAATTAATTATTTTCCAATTTGTTACTGGATCGCATGCATACATAGACAGACATGTCGTTAAGCAATTTTTTGTTTGCTCAATCTCTAATATATGTATTGTTGGATGTTTTTGATGAGCTTTTTTGGATATTTTTATTTGCGGGTAGATTGCCGCTGCCTATAAAAGTTCGAAAAGGTTCGTGGCGCTCCGTTCTATTTTATTGTTAGATTAATTCCTTTAGTTTAAGCTAAATTGTCATTGTATTGTACTTAGAAAGTAGGATCTGATATGTCTGTCTACCTAAAAAAAAAAACAAGTAAAAACTATAATACATAAACTCGTATAGATTGACCGTGATGACTTACCGTTATCGGGTGAAGGTGACGTTTTCGGTGGTGAGTATACTATTTCGGGTTCTAACTCAACCAGTGTTTTGGACTCGTGCTGAAATTTCAAAATTATTGTAACGGTTCTACCTGTGACATCAAATTATACGCTCTATTAGGAATTGTTTGCCGCATACCACCTATACATAACAACCCTTTGCATATATTTTTGCCATTTCGGCGATAAACATTTAGAGCGCCTTTGAACAAACTCTTCCGGATCGTCAAACGAACTACGAATATTCTAAATATAATTTCCAATATTACTATTCCAAATAGAGATTTTTATAAATCGTGAAAAAAAAAAACATTTTTATTTTTTCCAAGCCCAGTAATATCTTTTTAATAAAGGCTTTTTAACTATCCTCATTTAAATGCCAAAAGGGCAAACGGGAACCACCCGAGACTCGGGTGTGGCATCAGCCTTGATGTTGTTTATACCAGACTGTGACCACACATCACCTGTGGTCATATACTCGTTAGCATTCCATGGTAATAAAAAAGAACAAAATTTAATACGCTATTATCTATATATTAATACGTGAAGCAAAAACTTTGTACCCCTTTTTAGGAAAATTTCGCGGATAGAGGAGTATGGAGTTTCCCACACTTATAGAGAATATAGAGGAGTGCAGAATGTTATTTTTTTTAAATTGTGCATAAAAAAATACATTAAAGCAATAAAAACATTACACACGCTACCATGTATTTGACACATACCAGCATTCACACTATTTGTTTATTGTCAAACTTTTGTTATTGCTTATATAGTCTGTGGTCAAATTGAGAATAGATTAATATTGTTTGTCTAAAGTCTAAAGTGTAGTCTTAGCGAAATTTGTAATTATTGAAGTATTTGACAATAGAATGATAATAGTGTACAAGCTTATAATTTCAATATTAATTATAGTCGAATTTCGACTACCGAAGACCTCTAGTAGAATGAATAGTGTTAAGACAAAGAGTAATTTTTACGACCAATACTATTATACTATTCGATAGGTTTGTTTCAGCGCACTAACCATGTTGATAGACGTCTTGATGTCTTGCTCGTATACAATTTCCCTGTCGTCATACTCCTCATGTTGGAAATTCGGTATCACAATTAGCGGGTGTTCGACGTTATTTCCTGTGCTGTTGTCCATACTATCCGCATTCTCACCCATTATTTGACCCTATACATAAAATTTAAAAATATATAAACAGATGTACATCAAAAATTTATTCATATTTGTAGCATAGTTTTATATATTATATACGTATATTTAAAACGAAATTATTATATACGACATTATTTCAAATATGTTTGATGTACTTAGATTTAAAATAACATCGTATTCGTTAAGCTCGAAACTAAATTTGATGTCGTCGTGGCTTAAAGGATAAGACGTCCGGTGCATTCGTATGTAGCGATGCACCGGTGTTCGACTCCCACAGGCGGGTACCAATTTTTCTAATGAAATACGTACTTAACAAATGTTTGCGATTGACTTCCACGGTGAAGGAATAACATCGTGTAATAAAAATCAAATCCCCAAAACTATATTTTGCGTAATTATTGGTGGTAGGACGTCTTGTGATACCGCACGGACAGGTACCACCACCCTGCCTATTTTTGGCGTAAAGCGTTTTTTTTTATTATTGCTTAGATAGGTGGACGAGCTCACAGCCCACCTGGTGTTAAGTGGTTACTGGAGCCCATAGACATCCACAACGTAAATGCGCCACCCACCTTGCGATATAAGTTCTAAAGTCTCAGTATAGTTACAACGGCTGCCCCACCCTTCAAACCGAAACGCATTACTGCTTCACGGCAGAAATAGGCAGGGCGGTGGTACCCACGCGTTTCGGTTTGAAGGTCGTTGTACTGTTACAAGGGAGGCCTTAGAACTCATGTATTAAGGTGGGTGACGGAATTTACGTTGTAGATATCTATGGGCTGCGGCAATCACTCAACACCAGGTAGGCCGTGTGCTCGTCCACCCACCTAAGCAATAAAAATAAAATAAAAAAAACAGTTCAAACTGAACATTGACTGTCGTATTGCTGTCACATACGCTAACATTTCCACCACGCACACTTTCGCTTGCGTTGAATTTCAAACGTTGCGTTTTGGGTCAACGGCGCTAACCACAGCACTAGAGAAGTCGCACTTCGAAGTGTAGACACGTAATAACTAGTGCGTGAAGGGGGATACCTCCAGGGTGTCTGGCTGCACGTGGTCGCGCAGGGCGGGCTTGACGTCGTCTGGGTCGTGGTCGCGCGGCTCGGGCTCCCGCTTGACGAGCGCGGGGGACAGCGGCGCCAGCAGGCTCTGCGGCGGCCGCGCCGGCGGCGGTTGCTGCGCACAAATATTTCGGCACGTCACATCCACACTATACTAGTCTGAAACACATCACTCATTAGTTTTTTTTTAAAGGGATTTTATGACCTGGTAACTAAGACCTTTAAGTCAAGTCTTACTTTAATTTTTATTCTTTTTTTTATGAAAAATGATAATATGAAGTGAAATGAAATGAGATGATATGGTATGGTATAGTATGAAATATAATCTCAGTAAAATGGTGGTCATTTACTGAGACTTTTTCAGTAGACTTTTTGGAAGATCCCGAGAAGTTACGTTCAACGGCTTTGTTTGATTTGCCCATATTTGTGCACTTTCAGATACTAAACAGTTAATAAACTACCATTATTACACATTTAAACCCGAAGAAACACTAAACAGACAAAATAAAACAAATCGCACAACTTTCCGCCAAAAAGTTCTCACTCATTAGTAGAAAGAAATACAAGCACTTCCTTTCCGTCCGTATCGACATTTATAAGTGTTAATTAATATCTCCCATCTTCTTATTCTTTCTTTCCTATTACCCTCTGCTGAGATGTAGGGCTCAAATTAGGGCGATCTTGGGTAGTCTGTTCTAGCTCCTCCCACATCATGCCCAAGACGCCTAGCTCCTGCGTCACCGAGCGACGCCAAGTTGCTCGTATATATCGCCCATAATTTTAACAATTTCATTGGCAGTTTCAACTCATCCACAACGAACATTACATATTATCTAAAAAGAACTGATGCGGCGTGGGCCTACATTAGTGTCAAGGATTCAAAGAAGAGCTTGACATCAGATGAGCTGTGAGTTCGTCTGCACAAGTCAGTAACTAAACGAATTCTAAGACGTAGTGATTTCAAATCTGTAAAAGTATCCTAAGTTATAAAAATAAATCGTATTAAGAAGTTTAAAAATTAAAACATGCTTAAAGATTAAACTGGTCAAAATGACAGAACGAAGTTATAAAAAAGTATTAAATCCTCATCGGTTTTTGGTGCATGTAGAAATTATCAAATTAATTGGACTTCTTAACGTCTGTGAAAATGATGTTCAATTCCATACACATACCAAACAACTGAAATCAAGTTGAAATGTATAAATGATGACACGTTTAGAAGTCGAACTTGAGTTACATTAATTATTAGAAGAAATATTTATAATCGATATATTCTCCTGTTTAAATTATCATTAGTTTTATGTAAACTGTGAATAATCGACACGTTGAGCGAAGGTGTAAATGAAGTATATCGACAACATACAAAATTTTTTTTTACGTAATTTTGTTTACAGTTCCTAAAAGAGGACAAACTCACCGTCGCGGCGGCTCCACTCTTGCTGGTGAGCGGAGCTATCCTCACCAGCTTGCGATCGGGTTTCACGGTCACTGGGCCACGGAAACGAAATAAAAACATTTTAAAATCTTAGTCAGAAATTACATTCAACTTAATATTATGTTTACGAAATGACTGGAATGACACAAAGATGACTTAATTTCGAATTTTCAAAACGAATTAAAACATGTTCTGGATTTTAGAATTTAAATGTGTTGGAGTTTGAATATGTAAGCAATGGCAGGCAACACTTGACACATGTAAGGTTACAGATTTCGAATATTGGAATGCTTACTTAAATGTTTAAAACACAATGACTTCTCATCTAGACACGGTCAGAGCAACATCTTAGAGTTTTATAAAAACTAGTGGTCCCGCAGTAGTCGAAATTCGACTATATTTAATTTAAATTATAAGTTTGAACATTATTAAGGTTCTATTGTCAAAGGCTATTCTACTTCTATAATCACAGATTTTAATAATATTAAATATATACAATATTAACCTATTCTCTATTCGACCACAGACTGAGCAATAACAAAAGGTTGACAATAAACATGGAGCTTATATATGTTAGTGTATGTATCAAACACATGGTAGGGTGTGTAATGTTTTTGTTATTGATTTAATGTATTATTAATGCATCATTTTTAAAAAATATTAGCATTCTGCACTCTTTCTCTATATTCTCTATAAGTGTGGGAAATTTCATACTCCTACGTCTGGGCAATTTTTGTAAAAAGGGGTACAAAGTTTTTGCTTCACGTATTAATATATAGATAAAATATTGTAATAATGTAATAGTGTACAAAGTGTTTGCAATATCATTATATTAACCATGAAACAGAGTATTTTTTAAATAGCCCCTCACCTACAGAACCCAGTCCTCTCAAATTTAACCGTCCAACAAAATGTTTTAAATAACGAAACCATATTTTTTTTAAAACTCTGACATTTTTGATTACCAAAGAGCATAATTAAATACGTGACTTTTATAAACATACTTTTTTTAGTAAATAAAATTCACCTTTAGACGAATTTTGTAAATTCCCTGTGATGATCAAAGGTGGTGGTTGAGTACTAAGCATTTTTTCTGAGCTCATCTGAAGGACTGTACCTGTAATAATAAATTAGGTTTGAAAACAAAAACATTTAAAAAATAAAAAGTCAATTTGCTCAGAACAGACTGTGACGCACAATGCCGAATTATGCTGAAGCTTAGTTGAGCATTATGCCGCATAATGCGCTCTTGTGCTGTAATTGGAAAACGGCCGTACTGTGCATTTTTTCAAATCAATCGCCAATTTTGAATTTGGTGCTTATTATGATGAGATTGAGAAGATGAGATTCTGTTACATGGATAGATAATGGTCAAGCCAATAATTAAACTTATATAGCTCTCAATATGAGACTAGCGGCGCCGACTTGGGTTCGGTTATACTTTTGTTCAATATCTTTTATACGGATTCGTGTGATTTTTTATACTTTTACTTGTGATTTGACCTCTGATTTGAGATCATTTATATAAATTAATATTAAAATGAAATCAAATATGAAAATAGTCAAATAATATACTAGAACCCGTTTCAAATTTTCAATGTTCTTGAAACGATAGATACAGCGCATGATGTATGTATCCAATATAATAAATATGTATATTCCACCGAGTTGGTATTTGCAATTTTTTGGGCAGCACTTGCCACTCACTCACTTTCAATTTTGTAGAATACCTCGTTGCACTATTTTACTGATACAGTCACAGATTATTAATGGTCTGAACGAAATTAGTTTAAATTTTATCTCCCGATGCAAAAATATCGTCGTTTACATAGCCATACTAGTCTAAATAAATTATAATTTTTCATTTTATATTCTGGGTATTCTTCATTCGTTTATTCGCAGCGTCTCTGAAGGGGTTCGACCAAACCACATGTCTACAAAGCAAGAAAGTAAGAACCATAGAGTTGCTCCAGTAGCAAGCGAAGCCCGTGCCGTGACGTCACGCTGAAAAAACTCGCGTTCTTCAGCCCACTAATGGCACCGATATGTACCACTTTCTTTAAAATAATGACAGTGCCAGACATATAAGAGGGCTGTAAATTATTATTAATTTTCAAATGCAATTAATAGCACCATGGCTACTAGACCGCCGTCACTTGTATTGTGGAACTTATGTAACACCCTAATTTATATCGCACCTATGATTGATTGATTTTTTTGAATTGAAGTGGTTTGATCCGAAATTCTTAATTTTTGGTAAACTTCAAAAATGTAACTAAAGAATTGCGATTTTTTTTTGTTTTTCGGTTTTAATAATTTAATGTATTCCCGTGATTTAAAAGATACGCGGGAAGAGTACGTTTGTCCTTTTCTAGACTAAAAGAGACTTTTTAATTTTATAAACTAATAGAATACATGTTTATAAGTCGTTTGAAGTATAGACCAATTTTCTTAATATTTTTAGTTAAGACACTTGCTACATTCTAAAGGTGCGATATAGTATTGCTTGCTACCTTTAGCGTCGGTCAAGACGAATGACTTGGCTGGAAGCGTCACCGAGGAGGAAGACTTGGAGGCGGCCGGGGTCGAGTTCGTGACCAGTCGAATATATTGTATCTGAAACAGTCATCACCGATATTTTTGTCATTTTATTTTTATTTATTATTTTATTCACGAACTAGCCGACCTGGCAGACTTCGTAGTGCCTCAATCGATAAATAAAAGACCTAAACTTTTGTATAAAACAAACTTAAAACAAACAAAAGCAATCCATCCGACGGGGGACACATCAAAGGAAAAACAAAATTTTTATTAAATTCTGAGCATTTTCATATTTATCTACCTTTTAAACCTTCTCTGGACTTTCACAAATAATTCAAGACCAATTTTATATATATAGATACCAAAAAAACAATTTTTTTTATATTTTCAAAAGAATAACACTTACGCCTTTACCCGGTACGTTGATTTGATGCAGTTGCGTCCGCTGCCCTCCTTGCAGAATGACATTACCATCTTTTGTAATCTATCAACATAAATTTTACTTAACAATATACTCTATTCCTTTTGTATAATATAACACAAAGAATAGTGTAATAGAGTGTATCGTTTTAATAATGAAATAATACAATAACGTAAATTGTTAACTCACTTGTCCAGTCTTTGATGGCGCTGTGGTCTTTAGGATCACATTCTGGTTAGGATTTGCCGATATGAAAACTTTTTTCGTTGAACCTACAATACAATACAAACATGTTTTTATTTTTATTGCATAGATGGGTGGACGAGCTCAGTGCCCACCTGGTGTCAAGTGGTGACCGGAGCCCATAGACAGCTACAACGTAAATGCCGTTACCCATCTTGAGATATGAGTTCTAAGATCTCAGTATAGCTACAACGGCTGCTCCAGCCTTCAAACCGCAACGCATTATTGCTTCACGGCAGAAATAGGCAGAGTGGTGGTACCCGCGCGGACTCACAAGAGGTCCTACCACCAGTAAAAGTTTCAAAGATACATTAAAAAAATGGGTATCTGGCCACGATTGGTTGGAGCTGGTTTAAATGGGACATGAAGAAGACAACAAAGTTGATCTACGAAGTCTTATTATAAATATATTTCCATAATTATTTATGTAATTTGGGAATGATTTCATAAAGTTCCATCATTAAGTTAATATCTTGATTTCAAGTACCTTTTTGTGGAGACGACTTTACGGCAATAATTTGCTGCTTCTTAACTCCTTGCTTAGTAGGAGAGGACAGCAAAACCTAAATATGCAGTAACTAATTTATCGAAAACATTACATACTATTTGGTAATAAAAAACAGAATTATATTTAAGCAAAATACTGAATTAAGAACAAAGTATTCAACACAGGTATTGGATTATGTATTTCTTTACCATCCAAGTATAGTCCGCGCGCGAGCTCCGAGGATTCGGGGGCTGAGGAAGCATCATACCCCGCACTCTCCCAGTACTAGTGTCGACCTTAACGTGAGAGTACGCTTACCGACTCGTTGGTTTTAATTTTGCGATAGCAGTGTTAAGTACGTGATTTCTAATATAAATAGTCTTACACTTATAAGTATTTTTGTTTGCACAAATAGCTATTTAATTTGATGAAAAAGGAATGGCAAGCACTAGCATAATTAAATGTCTTAGCATTAGAGGAACATTACTGGCAAAACTGGATAGCTTAATGGAGGATGTTGTCGAATCATTTATTATTGAAGTACGTAAAGAGAGTGTCAATAGTACATCAAATTCTTCAACTACTGATTTATCTGATTGCGAGAGTAATTAATAAGATTTCAAGTTCATTTTGTTCAATAAGTATCAGTTCATTAAATTAAATTCATACGTGATCAATTGTTTTTATTTTATTTGAAGTACATAATACCCTCATAAAACTATTTTATAATTTACACTCGCACGGAGGCTTAAGATGGTTTAGTATCGATAGCGCAATATCGACTAATTACAACACTAGCTCATTACGTCAACATTCCTTAAAAATCCTCGGAGCTCGCGCGCGGACTGTAAGTTTACCCCAGATACCATTAAAAGTTATTTATTGTAGAAGTGATACATGCTCCATCCTGTCAAAAGCTGTATAAACTTATACCAAGAAGCTCACCTTATTTCCAATAGATATAGGGACGGTTTTCTGTTGCATCACGTACCGGGCGCCCGCGTTACTTGACGGCAACAACTTTGTTAGTACTGCCGGCTGATTACTTGTATCCGTGTTTGAGTGACCTGCTAAAAAGTAAATAGTTTTATTAATATATTGGAAATCCTCATCGCTTAAAGAATAACCGAAGAAACCTCGAGTCTCGTCGAATCGAACGATGCGATTGTGAGGGTGTTAAAATGCCGCAAGCAGGTTTCTAATGAATTACGTAGCTACTAAGCAAATATTCACGAATTACTTCCACGGTGAAAGAGTAACATCGCGTAATCAAAATCAAACCTGTGTGCTTAGTGAGAGTTTTTTAACGTTCTCAATAGCGTAAAAGTTAGCTCATATTTGCATGGAATCCTACGGGCGACGGACCGTCGAGGCGATCCGCCCGGTCCCCTCGGACTGGGTGAATCGCGACCGAGGACGTCTCACCTTCCGAGCGACGCAGGTGCTCACGGGACACGGCTGTTTCGGTCGCTACCTGCACCTCGTCGCCCGGAGGGAGCCGACGCCGAAGTGCCACCATTGCAGTGGCTGCAACGAGGACACGGCGGAGCACACGCTCGCGTACTGCCCCGCTTTTGCGGAGCAGCGGCGCGTCCTCGTTGCAAATATAGGACCAGACTTGTCGCTTCCGACCGTCATGGCTACGATGCTCGGCAGCGACGAGTCCTGGCAGGCGATGTTCGACTTCTGCGAGTCCACCATCTCACAGAAGGAGGCGGCGGAACGGGAGAGGGAGAGCTCTTCTTCCCTCTCGGCGCCGTGCCGCCGCCGTCGGGCCAGGGGCCGGAGGAGGGCGTTTGTCCAGCTCCAGCCCCTATGAGGAGGCAGTCTCCTCCCGGTGATGGTCACGGGGCGACCTAAGGGGGTTGAGGCTGCGCCGCACGCTACCGTCACTCTAGCGCGCTGGCACCAGGAGGACGGGACGGCGCGTCGGCGGCTGCGGACTGCGACGCGGTCCGCATTTTCGTCGTCGCTGTCGTCGCCGAACATACTGTTGAAGAGCAACCCGGTCGGCGGTGTATCGCGTTCCGACCCGGCAGGCTGGTTCTGGCCCAGCGGGGTATCCCGGAACACCAGCGGCACCGCCCGGGCGGCCTGGTAGGGCCGCCGTACCGCGGAGACTGACGTCGTTGGTCGTCGACTATCGCCTCGACGACCCGTCGGTCGGGCGTCCTCGGGGTGGCGCCGCGTGTCTGGTTGTAGTGTTGACCGCGGGAACCCCCCTACTCTGAACGGGTTCTGACCCCGGACGGAGATCGGACGCCGGGTGTAAGAGTGCAGGGGAGTCGTTTAGTGGGTGGGCCCTAAAATCCTTGGGCCCGCGATCTGCTCTCAACACCTGCAGATCGTTGAGTCTCACATACCCCGCGCGCCCCCTAGGCGCGGGGACCTCGTAGGAGGTTCGGCCCCCGGCCAGAAAAAAAAAAAAATTTGCATGGAATGGGATCGTTTGCCTACGTTTTCCGCTAGGGGCGCTGTTCCAACTGCATGCAAAATTGGGTTAACTTTTACGCTATCGAGAACGTTAAAAAACTCTCACTAAGCACACTGTAATAAATATTTTTTCTTTTTTTTATTGCCTTAGTAGGTAGGCAGACGAGCGTACAGCACAACTGATGATGGTGAGTGGTTACCGTCGCCTATGGACTTCAGCAATGCCAGGGGCAAAAATCATAATTTGCGTGATTACTATCTGCTGAATTGGAAATAACAGGTATTTTACTGTTCAAACGTGAAGCACGATTTCTTCGCAGTGGACTTAATCAGAGGGTAATGGTTAAGGCAGCGCGTGAGTGGAGGTGACGAGCGCTTACCTTGCACTACGACCTTAGCCACTAAAGGCTTAGCTTGAGTTGTTCCGGCGGCCTTTGCTGGTGTTAACTGTGCCTGAAACGGTAACATATATTTAATGTATAAAATATATATTTTGACCAACAAACCTTTTTTATTATTAGAAGCAATCAAGTTGATTTGTATGAAACCTTTTTGTTACAACTCTGATAGTGGTACATGCAATAGGATCCAGGAAACGGCCATTAGTACCTGATCAGAATTAGCTCGGACATATTGGAGAGTGGCACCTGATCCGGCAGACACCAGCTTAATTTTCTGTGCTCCTTCAGCTGGTACCATAACTAACTGCTTACCAATTTGAGCTAGAAATAGAAAACATTTTTTATTGGAAACTTCCGTGAACAAACTTACCGCACACCTTCTGTTAAGTGGTTACCATATCCCAAAGATATTACAACGTGGATGTCGCCTGGTTGAAAGACGACGAGATAGAAGACTCAGCCGTATTGTTTAGAGTCTGTTCCAGTGCTCAAAGCAAAAGGCAGAAATGTGCAGCACGGTGTTCTATGCCCAATTGAGTTTACAATACGCTCTACTATCAGTAATTACGTGAATTTTGCGAGTTTCATCTTTATTACATGGACTAATTCCTTCAACATAGAAATTATTTGTTCCCATATGTTAAGTATATAGGTATTACATTTGTCCGCCCGCAAAATTGGATACGAGGAACACACCGGATGTCTTATCATTTATGTCACGACACTCACAACTCATGTTTTAGAAGTTTAACTGACTTCAATAAAGAAGTCCATAGGTTTTTTGTGTGATTTTAACAATACCACTTACTAATTAAATTCCTACCCACATATCAAATTAATCATCAGTTATATTGAAATTTATATTAAAATGTTTCTCAATCTTTCTCTACGGGGCAGAGTCCTGGACAATTAGGGCATCCGAGCGCAAGAAAATAAACGCATTTGAAATGTGGCGCTGGAGACGAATGCTACGAATTCCGTGGACGGCCAAGAGGACAAATAAATCGATCCTGGATCAGTCAGGCTCTCAACAATCTGTTACCAGAGGATCCTCAGCTACTTCAGTCATATTGCCCGTCGA
This sequence comes from Bombyx mandarina, assembly GCF_003987935.1. Next base: position 2,792,343 of record NW_021011505.1, on the reverse strand, counting down.
CAACTTGTACAAAGTGATTGTGACGGGCAAAGTAGAAGGAAAGAGACCCCGCGGCCGATTACCTAGCCATTGGTGTGATCAAGTAACCGCTCTAACTGGGTTGCCAGTCGCAACCGCAATTCGAGCAGCTGAGGACCCGACGAGATGGAAACAGCTCACGAGACAGGCAACGGTCAAGTTTCAAGGACACGACCTTCAGCAATGAAGAAAGCGACGAAGAAAAAAGAAGAAATATTGAAAAGAATATGAATACTGAATGGTAATTAAAAAATTATATTCATAACAAAATCTCACCTAATACAGCATTGCCTTTTGAGTTTGTTTGTACACCAGCCACTGAGACTTTTTTTGTATTTTTATTCATCACAAACGTAACAGGTTTCGGCGCGATGGCGTATTGCTTGCCCGGGCCGAACGTGGTCTTCGGTTTGGTCGTCTGCGACAGGCGGGGCTTCGGCGCTATCGGCACTTGTCGCGGCATGCTGCTCACTTCTGGCTTTTTAGTGGGTTTCAAAGATGCGGACTGTAAAAAAGATTCATTTATAGAATTTTCACCATTCAACACCACAATATAGATTCTGCGAAGCACTGGTCTTTGCTAGGCCCAGTGTTAGCAACACTCCCGGTTTGAGCCCCGTTAGCTCACCTACTAGTTCGGTGAATCTAGAATAACCCCTCGAGGTTACTAGAATAGGTAGGAAGTTTTATAAAACCACAATATTAGTAGTCAGTTACAAGGTCGTTCACTCAATAATCAACTCTGTTTGATTCTGAAAATGCTTCTCAAACTTATGTGTGATTTAAGGAAAAAACGTATCGAGATTCATTGGATTCTAGAAAGAGCATTAAACAAATTACGGCTATATACATCAGTTTCTCGGATAGAAGAGATGATTGGGGTCTTTGATTATGTAATGATAGAACTTTTCGTACGATTATCGCCTTTAAAAGAGCACAGAATTATAAACACCCTGGCACTAGACGTTCGCTTTTGGAGTCGCAAATCTCGTAATTGATGAAATCGACTAAATAACATGCTATTCATTCGAAAGTTTTTAATGAATTACCTTTAATAGAATGTATTTAGGTTGTATGGTTATTTCTTTGGAAATGTTATCACTTTCCACTTTTAAGCTATCAAGATCTAAATTAAGATCCAACATTGTGTCTTGTGGTGTTATTATATTCATTTGCTGAAATTAATCCATAAATTTAATCTATAGTAGGCATTATTACATCACCAAAAACAAATACAATGCCATTTTACAATTGGGATGTCCATCCCTAATTTAACAGATAAGACATCCATGTCCTATCAGGCATGAGATTATTCCATAGACAGCCCACAGAGTTCCTCCCCAGAGCAAGTGTTAGCAATTCTCTTAGGTTGAGCTTCTGAGCTCACTTTCCCTTCCGAGCGTAGTTGGGATAGCCCGGTAAGCTACCAGTGATTAGATAGAGAAAAATAATAGGATTGTATTGGTGATAGAAAGATACCACATTTTTTTTGTATGTCTCCAAATGTGTATTCACGAGCAACTTAAAATAAAAGATAAATGCTTAATAAAATAAATCAGTTTTAGGAAAATTATTAACTCCGACATCAGTATACAGCCCACATTTATGCTGCAAATAAATGACAAGTTTCAGATAGAAGGCTAGGATAATCATTATTAAAATACAAATGAGATTTAATAATTAAATAAACTGGGTGATGGCATTGCTGATTTGTCGCCTCTCAGCTCCAATTTCATTCTATTGACATAACAATAGAGTTATTTATTGAATAAATGTGTCTGTAGTAATGGTAAACAACTCATTTACCATAATATTAAGCTATACACTAATCTCTGGCAAAACATTACTAGCTGTGATTACTAAAAAGCGAATAAATACTTGAAATAATTCATTAAAAATTAACTATTACAAGTTAATTAACTAATTACATATAACTTATAATATATATTATGGTTAAACATGAAAAAATGACAGCATATTTACGTTCAGCTCAATAGTCACTTCAGGTTCTGGAGTTTGATCATCTTGCACAGCATACTCCTGAAGCGAAAACTGGTCACCTGTAAAATCTGTAATTAATTTTGATTTATTGTACAACATAAATAAATTATATTTGAAAAAATATATTTGATAATCGCAGACATTGTATATTGTACATTGTTATATTATACAATGGGTAATGAAATAATTGTTCAGCAACATTTTTTGGTTACATTTTTTATTTATTTCCACAAATGTCAACAGCTCAAAATCCACCTGGTGTTAAGTGGTTACTGAAGCACATAAACATCCCCACGCGAATTAAGACACCCTTGAGTCATGAGGTCTATGTCTTAATTACACATCGTCGCTGTCAAACCAAAATCTTCTATGTGCAAAAACTCTATTTTGAATTAACGAGTAAAAACATTTTCATTTAAATTTTTATATTAAGGTGAATTTCTAAGAACTATATCAAATGAAAGCTATAGATAAATATTAAAGCTAACACACATAACAGTTTTTTATAAGGTAGATAGGGCTGTCAACTATACGATAAAGTCAAAAAGTAAAAACCTCAAAAAGTGCACACTGCAGATTTTGGTTTGACTATGATGATATACAAAAGACACACGTTTTGGGGCAGAACTACATAGAGTGGTGGTACATACCTATGTGGCACCACCTTACCGACACTAATCAGTAAAGTATCTAGTAATAAACTGTGGTGTAAATTTTGGATTTTATTCTCAACTAAAGCAATAATATCAATAAATGAAAAAATTGTAAATGTAATATAAGCACAAAATTAAAATCAATATTAAGGTGTCTGTGATTATTGTTGGAATTTGATCACTAACTAGTAATGATAATTTATGTCATTGCAAAATCTCATTCAATGGCACAGATTTAGGGCTCATGATCACGTGTCTCTAAAGCTAGTGAGTTGGTGTTTTCATCTTCATAATAAGTCGCTCAGGGAATAATTGTGTGACTTCATTTATATAAAGCTTTTGGCATCTCAGGGAATGTTTTCATTATAGTTGAATCATGGTTTGAAACATAAATTGGACCTAAATTGTTCATTGTTGTGAACAATTTAGGAATAGAAACAAATTCTGTTGTTTTGTGTTGTTCATTACTGGAGACTGCAGATATACTAATAACATTTTAATAATGTCATAGACTATAATTGATTTTTATCTAAGTTTTTTTACCAATGACTTCTTCCGTTCCTGCATCCATTAAAATTTGTTGTTCTTCAAAATCCATTGAGAGATCACCTGAGTGTTCATTTGCAGAGAGAGTCATATTATCTTGACTAACAACCACTCCGGCATTATCAAAATCCATCTAAAAACCCATTTCAAATATTGAAATTTCAAAAATGAAACACCATTCCTTCTTTAACTCTATTACACAAGATTCACAATATCATAGCAGTAAATATGCTTATATTCTATCATTCTGTACTTTCTTTTATAAGTAACACTAAAATTACATGAAAATAATATTTCTGTTAAAACAGCAATCACTTATATTAATATTTTACTCCTTGTAAAATGCTCTTTGAGATGTGCGTACTATGCACCTACTCATGTCAGACAGATTACTATCTCTGTTGTATGTGCATACTTCAATAAAATGGGTATGCGTGCAATATGCATCCTGTTTTTATTTGAAAACTACTTCCAACTGTGAGAAAGCACCAGTAATACCTAGTGACTGATTCAATAATCAATGACTTGAATTACTAGCTTGGATGCTTTGCATTAAAAAAATATTTGATTTTATTGCTTCTGTGAATCTTGTAAAGGTAAAACGCAAAATACTGTTAAATTGTGACCTTAATTAAATTAATTGAATGAGAATTATAAAACAGAAAGATAAAACTTACTCTATGAGCAGATTTTTTATTTATTTAAATGAGCAGATAAAATGAAAATGGCTAAAATGCTTTTTTATCACGTCACCACCTAGCGTGAGAAAGGTATTGAATTTTCAATGGTAAGAGATCCCACCTTTCATTCAAGTGCTTCTAAAGTATCAGATCTACAAAAGATTATGTGAATCCTTTCACATAATTCACATTGAAGTGAAAATGGAATTAGACACCAAATACTAGTAAAGAAACTTAACAAAAAAGGTTTTAAGGAAGAATTTTTGGTCAACTGGGCATCCAATTTCTTTTATGTGTAAAAAGATGATGGATATAAATAATAAGAAGGTGATAATTATTTTTTTGCAAATAATGGATGTAAACTTAAATCTCATCATAGAATTCATTAATGGAAATACTATCCACTGCGGACAGGACAACTCTTGAACGATTTTCATTAAATGTCAAATGCAAATGATTGTCATGAACTTTATTGCTGTACATAAACACAAACCTTACTATTATGAATTGAGTTTTAGTTATCAAAACAACAGACCTCAGAGATCAATTTGAAATCTGAAACCATACTTCAGATACAATTTTACATTATCTAAAAATGAAAACTATTTTTTTATTTGATCCTGAGTTTATAACTTAACTATTACACTAAGGAGGATTATATTATAATAATGAGGATATAAAAAATTAGATCTTTGCATGTTGTGAAAATTAATTATGATTGTTGATGCAAAGTATGATTGATTACCAACAATTCTGGAATACAAATCATAAGTTTGTGTGGTTGATTTATCGAAGTGCCTTTAATTATTACAATAAACTCGTTGCTAAATAAGCATAAAAATAAGAAAAGAATGTCTTGAATTCTGCAGTGAATACTTACACTTTCTATGCTTCCTTCTAAGTTTAATGAATCATCTAAGTTATGTTCCATTTTGAACGTCTGATTAAACGTTATTATTTACAAATAATATCACAAAAAGATTTTAATTTTCACTCCGGTACACTAAAGATTTTTGATGGTATGATAGTTTAAAAGAGGCCGCCATTTTAACTTGTCAAATAAATGGACCGAAGTCTCACGAATCGCCACGGTTAAAAACAAATTTAGGATTCACAATACATACATTTATTTGATATATGAGTAATAAATGAACACGCACTTTGTTTAACAATTAATAAGAGCGTCTGTCTAACTATTTAAAGTAGATAAAATAGGCTACAATTATTTATATTCCCAAAAGTAAACATAAAATTCCTTAAAATTTCGATGGCGCTATTTTGCAATTCAACTTTTTAATTTTGTGAACCATTCGCCAACATAACGAAAATAATCGATTCTCTTACAAAAAACAGAAGTCGATTTTTATCTTTGAAAATAGTAAAGTTACAGTACCTAGATATACCTATACCAGAAAAATATAAAAATAAGACTTGAATGAAGCTAATTAACACGTCATCTCGGATCCTCCCGATCCACTAACGGTGTTTTTAGGTACTTTAAGCACCGGTCACCGTTCTGGTCGAACCTGTCGCTTGCGACGAAGAGCTCGACGAGTAAATTAACTCTCAGACACAGCCCACTGAGTTTCTCGCCGGATCTTCTCAGTGGGTCGCGTTTCCGATCCAGTGGTAGTTTCAGCGAAGCACGGCTCTTGCTAGGGTTCGTGTTAGCATCGTCGTCAGGTTTGAGCCCCATGAGCTCACCTACTAGCCATGGTTACGCTGGAATAGCCGCTCCAGGCTACCAGCTTAGGTAGAAAAAAAAGAAGGTAATTAATGATGAAAAGAACGCGAGGGAAAAAATTCTAATTACCTAGGTATTTCACTAAATTAAAAAATGGCCGTTGCTACACTTTTATTTATTTCTAAACATTTATATCTATATCTCACATAGGTACCACATTTTATTTTGCACATCTATCTATTTTGCACTACTTGAAAATCAGGCACAAATTCAAGCTTAGCATACTTACCTACTACAATTATTATTAAGTTTAACTAAGAAATGTGAGTTAAACCTTACACCTGGTGCGACCAGTATTTTTAATTTATTCGCAACTTTAAGAAGTAACTTTGATTGGTTATTAGAATGCAACTAGATGACTCTTAAAAATTAATTATATAGTAATGTAAAAGACTAGAATCCTAAATATTCGGCTATATAGAGTATTTTTATAGAAATTAAAAAAATTACTAGAACAATGAATCTAACATGTTTACTTATATGTTTTTATTGTATTTGCCTAATACCCTATTGTATTAATTTGTAAGCTTTTTTGTTAAATTGTTATTAAAGTAATCGCTATACGATTTGGGATATAATCATAATACGATTATAACTTTTCTCTGAAACTTCATAATTCGACTAACGCGTGTAGAAAACACACACGCAACAATAAATTATACACTTAATATTTGAGGTCATAAGCTGAACACATTTTTTTTTAAGAGATTTTATGACCTAGTAACCAGTCATGTCTTCTTTTAATGTAATATTCTTTTTTTTATGAGAAATGATATTATGGAGTGAAATGAAATGAAATGAAGATGATTAATTTGAGACATTAATCAACTGGGATGAAATTAAATTAAATGAGATGAGATGATATGGGATGAAATATAATCTCAGTAAAATGGTAGACATTTACTGAGATTTTTTCAATGGATTTTTTGGAGGATCCCGAGAAGTTACGTCTAGTGGCTTTGTTTAATTTTTTCACATTTCTGCACTTTCACAGATATTAAACAGTTAATAAACCATCGTTATTACACATTTAAACCTGAAGAAACACTAAATAGACAAAATAAAACAAATCACACAACTCACTCCTCGCGTTCCCGCCAAAAAGTCACACAATATTTAAAAAAACAGTGGTGGCATAGATTATACACTTAGCTAAAAATTCTAGTTGCCGCTGTCCGTAAACAAGTCGAGAAATAAAGACGTCAATTAAAAATAATAATATATTTTAACCACAGGATTAATTTGACTAAAATATATTTACCTGCCGATTATCATTAGCTTATTTTAGCTAAGGTATATCCAGCCTATTAGGAAATTAAAATGCCCGTCAATTTGCAAAGTGTTCGCCAGTACTTAAGCGAGTTGAGAAATTCGGGTGGTTTGCACAAAGATCAAGCTGAAAAGTTAGTACCTACTTAATGAAATTGCTTTTATTATTAAAAATAACATTAGAATTATGAGTTACAAAGAATAATAGTATAGTTTTATTTTAAAGTGGCTCTAATAATATTTATAAATTAATCTATTTTGTGATTTGTATTTTATAACTTTAAAGAGGATAGGTCAGATCTCTGAACCTTCAAATCAGAACATTAAATTATTGGGATTTAAACATGTTTCCAAATGGGTTTCGCCATTCATGTTGTGATCTCTATGGGTTATGGTAAACACAACACCGAGTGGGCTGTGGGCACAGCTCTGCCTGAAAAATATATTTTATAATCCAAATTCAAACCATAGAATTTCATTCAACATATCATACTTTAAATCCTGCAAATTTTCCTCAATTTAAGTAGACCTGTCAAATCTTTCTAATTTAACAAACTAAAACGAACACATTACAGTTATTATTACAGTTTTATTTATTACAATTTTTTTTTTATTGTTACAATCCTCCCTCTAAGAGGCTGGCTTGTAATGTTGATCTTAACATTAATCATTATAGGTATCGCAATGTTCTTATGGAAATACTAAAAAGTACAGAACAAGAATTATCAGAGTCATTGAAAGCATTCATAGAAGCTAGTAAGTGTATTTTTTGATTAAATTTAAAGTTGTTGATTTAATTTTTCTTTCTGTTGGAATAAATAAGCAGATAAGTGCAGCAAACAATTGCTTAAAACAGCTGTAAAACCATAGCATAATTTTGGGTAAAATTATCAAAAGAAACTGCGGAATATCGAAATGCTAAATTGGCATTTCACAAAATTCATAAAAGAAATCAGTATCCCAAAAAATTATTACAAGCATCCAAATTAACCGTAATGACACTCTTGGTGTACTTTTCTTTTTCCTAGTAGAGTATGAATATTGACAGTTTTTTTTTCTCACGCAGTTGTTAATGAAAATGTGAGCCTAGTGATTTCAAGGCAACTCTTGACAGATGTGAGCACACACTTAGCACTGCTGGCTGATAATGTTTCACAGGAGGTTTCACACTTTGCACTTGATGTTATACAACCCAGAGTTATTTCATTTGAAGAACAGGTGAGATATATGTATTACTAGCTTTTGCCCGTGACTCTGTCCGCGTGGAATAGTTACTTTGGCATAATGCTAAATTTTACCCCCCACTTCCTTTACGTAGAAAGTGAAAATATTTTGAAACATTCTTTATTGGTGCTCCACTTGTATCGGTCTCATGATGTTATATAGCCTATAGCCTTCCTCAATAAATGGGCTATCTAACAATGAAAGAATTTTTCAAATCGAACCAGTAGCTCCTGAGATTAGCGTGTGCAAACAAGCAAACTCTTTAGCTTTAAAATATTAGTATAGATATGGAAATTTCATATTGGAAAACCAAATTTACTGTATATCATCTGATCATCCTTCAGAACAAATACTTTGAAGTAAAAAAATTCATAATATCAATCTCAGAAGAATACACCATAATAATTCTAAATTTATAATTCTTTGTTAGATTTTATTCAAAAGTTAATATTAAAGAAAATCTTTTAAGAAAGTCTTGGCCAATCCTAAATTATGAACACAAATGTTAACCCTGACAATAATAGAAATCATCTGTAAGAATGTATATAGTTAACAATGGTTACGTTATGTAAAATTTATTTGTAGTCTTTCATTATCATAGGTGGCCAGTATCAGACAGCACTTAGCAGATATCTACGAGCGAAATCAAAACTGGAAGGAAGCTGCTAATGTTTTAGTTGGAATACCATTGGAAACTGGGCAGAAGTATGATTTTCATTTTCTTCCAAAACTATTATTTTTATTTTTATTGCCTTTACAGACGGACCTGATGGTGAGTGGTCATAGTTATTCAGGGAAGTCAGCAATGTAATGAGCATATCCAACCCTCTCCCTAGCACTGACTCCCCTTAATATTGTTGTGAAATAGAACATGTCACAGCACTCAGGAAAAACTGGAGGGAAGCTCATTCCAAAATTAGATTGTATGTATCTCTGCACTGTGGGTGAACATAGTATTTCTACATCCCATGAATGAAATCAGTTCTGATAGCAATCTGAACAGCCCTGTTCTGTAGAAACAGGAGTAGGAAGTAGTTGGTATTTTAAACCCCAGTCCATGAAGGGGAGCAGTTTATCTGGGTATGTAGTACATACCACTGCTATGTTGAGTTTTATATTATACCTTTTAAACAACTCCAATATGAAAAATTTAATTGCACTAGCTTATACATAAAACGTTTATAGATTTTATACCAAATTACAGTGGATATCTTTTTTTGTTGAAAATGTTTCCATGAAATAAAAGATGAACATGACCTCTTGATTATATTTAAAATTTCATTTTTAGACAATATTCAGTTGATTACAAACTGGAAACCTACCTAAAGATAGCCAGACTGTACCTTGAAGTGGACGATCCGGTGCAAGCTGAGGCATTCGTCAACAGAGCCTCATTGCTACAGGCCGAAACAACCAACGAGCAACTGCAGATATATTACAAAGTTTGCTATGCAAGAGTTTTAGATTATAGAAGGTATATATTTTATACCTCTGAATAGTTTTGTCAGCAACAATTTAGGTTTAAAAAAAGGCCCATTACTTCTAAATCTTTAGATGTGACGTGTTTTTATTGTGTTTCAAATGATGCCAATACAGTTCTTAATAGTCAATCTGATAAATTTTAAATACAGAAATTCATAAATATTAAGGTATTGCAAGAAGTTTTTACTGATGGTAGGACCTCTTGTGAGTCCGCGCGAGTAGGTACCACCACCCTGCCTATTTCTGCCGTGAAGTAGTAATGCGTTTCGGTTTGAAGGTCGGGGCAGCCGTTGTAACTATAGTTCAGACCTTAGAACTTATATCTCAAGATGGGTGGCGCATTTATGTTGTAGATGTTAATGGACTACGGTAACCACTTAACACCAGGTGGGCTGTGAGTTTGTCCATTCAAATATGCAATAAAAAAAGTCGTGATCTAAAGGATAAGGCGCGCGGTGTACTTACCAATGCGTTCCGACACCCAGATCATTGTGAAGATCCACATTGCTCACCTAGCGAAACCTAGCTCACCTTAGCTTCGAGGGTTAACCTAAAAAGAGAAATTGTAAAATTTTGTGGGAGCAGTTTAGGTACTGGTCACTGAGCGAACACTACATTCGCAAAATCTATCATCGAAGCGATGCAACTATGTCCAGCTGAAAGGGTGAAACGTTATTAACAACTGAGACTTTAATTTCGTGTCTCAAGGCATTCAAGCGGGGACGCGTCGAACCCGTCGCTTGCGACGAAGGGGTCGACGAGTAAATTAACCCTCAAACACAAGCCCACTGAGTATCTCGCCGGATCTACTCAGTGGGTCGCGTTTCCGATCCGGTGGTAGATTCTGCGAAGCACTGCTCTTGCTAGGGTTCGTGTTAGCATCGTCGTCAGGTTTGAGCCCCGTGAGCTCACCTACTAGTTAAGGTTACGCTGATATAGCCTCTCAAGGCTATCAGATTAGGTAGGAAAAAGTGAAACATTCGCATTTCTCGACATTGCAACATAAACAAAAAGAAATAAAAAATGATTTGTTTTAGGAAATTCATCGAAGCGGCTCAAAGGTACAATGAATTGTCATATCGTAACATTATCCACGAAGACGAGCGGATGACGTGCCTCAGGAATGCCCTTATATGCACCGTGTTGGCATCTGCTGGTAATTGATTTCAATGTATTGCGAAGATTGTTGAGCTGCAAAAATAGAAAATCGATAAGACATTGACACATTGATAATACACAATATTTTTGTAATAAGACCACAGCTTCAGATCAGAGCATCTAGGACACGCCTTACAGCGTAGCAGGAATGAATAAAAAATTCTCCCTAAAAACTGGAACGCATGATTACATCGCGTAGAACAAGGCAGAGTGGTGGAATTTTCTATGCGCAGGCTTCCTATACTAGTGAGAAATAGGAGCAGTTAATATTCGTCAAAGTAATTTAAAATAAATAATAGTTTAAAAAAACTAACAAAACACGTTTTTATAGAAAATCCAACTAAAAAATAGAAAATAAATTTTAATAAATTTGAATTAAACATAGTGTAAGAAAAATTGATTTTATTGTAAAAAAAAGCGTGGGGTGCATGGTATCAGTAGTTATAAATATTTTATGAACAGATATGAGTAGAAGGGTTATTTTGATTATATCCTGAAAAGCACCCCACGCTTTTTTTTATTTTATAAAAGCGTATTTTATTAGTTTTTTTAAACTATTATTTATTTTTCATTTTTTAGTTGTATTTCAATTATTTCAATTTTTTTTTAATGTTGAATTGTCATAGGTCCTTAATAAGTATACTAAATTTCGAGTTAACGTTTTTTCGACGTTTCGACGTTTTTTTGAAGGGGATCAAAATCATGTTAAAAGATTCCGTTGCATACTTAACATACATACGTCTGAAGCTAATGAAAGCGTGTTAAAAAGTAATGCCTTTTATTTAAAATGTTACAGGACAACAGAGATCCAGAATGCTAGCAACATTGTTCAAAGACGAGCGATGCCAACAGCTGCCGGCATATTCTATTCTAGAGAAAATGTATTTAGATCGTATAATTCGACGGTCAGAATTGCAGGAGTTCGAATCCCTCATGCAGACACATCAAAAGGTTAAGTTAGGACATATTAAAGTTTTTTTTTGTTCGGAAAGGGGGCCGAACCTCATGCGAGGGGGCGCGCGGGGTATTTGGGTCTTGATGGTCTGCAGATGTGGGAAATACAACATTAAAAAAGGACATTTAAAAGTTACAATAGATGAATAGAAGCTTAAGTGAGAACCTTAACTAAATGTTGCCATCCCAAAAAATTATAGTCAGATTGATTATAATTTTTTTGCTATCATTTTGCTGTCTAAGTTTGCAGGTTTTTGATACCGAAATTTTAAGCGTGTCATCTCTATATTAGTTGAGAATAATAAATAGGAAACTAAATTCTACTCTGTTTGTATAATTTTCATGTTTCAATAATTACCGAATTCCGTAATCGGATATTAATAAATTACAAATTTTGTCATCAACCAATGAAAAATTGAGATCAAAAGCCACATTTTATTAATTACTGTTCTGTATTTTTATATTTCGTACATTCTTAACTAGGCAGTCTAAGTATGTGCCTACCAGGTTATGACCGCGTCTTGATCTATTTGTAATAATTATGTTGTTGATTGAAATGATAGAGGATTCACTGACGATTATTTTAAATGTAACAGGCGACCACACCCGACGGGTCTACGATCCTCGACCGAGCGGTTTTCGAACACAATCTGCTGTCAGCGAGCAAGCTCTACAACAATATAACATTCGAAGAATTAGGTGCGCTACTAGAAACGCCGCCGGCGAAAGCGGAACGAATAGCGAGCCACATGATCAGCGAGGGTCGCATGAACGGGTACATCGACCAGATCAGCTCCATTGTACATTTTGAAAGTAAGTACAAGAACTGAATTTTGTTAGAATTTATGTGGCCGACTACGCCTATACCACATTTGAATCGGGGGACACATGATGAGGTCCAAACTGAAGTCCAATGGAATTATCTTTGCATACTATTCAAAATTAAAGGCCATGTTTACTTCGCGGCAATTTTTTTAAAATTTTTATTGCTTAGATGGGTGGACGAGTTCATAGTCCACCTGGTGTTAATTGATTACTGGAGCCCATAGATATCTACAACGTAAATGCGCCACCCACCTTGAAATATAAGTTCTAAGGTCTCAAGTATAGTTACAACGGTTGCCCCATCCTTCAAACCGAAACGCATTACTGCTTCACGGCAGAAATAGGCAGGGTGGTTTTACCTACCCGCGCGGACTCAAAAGGTCCTACCACCAGTTCTCTGACAATAATCTCTTATTATTAATACTACCGGCCAAACTTCGAGATTTAATTCTAAGTCTCAATTCCATTATTAGCAGAAATATCATATAGCAATTCAGTATTCAATGTAATAGGTGAATTATTAATAAGGAATCCGCATGTTCACAGTTAAAGGCGCAAAGAAAACGAAATATTAGGGCATATATTAATTTAACATAAAATGATAATATTTCAGCTCGAGAAATATTGCCTCAATGGGACAAACAAATACAAAGCTTATGTTATCAAGTAAATAGTCTGATTGAGAAGATAGCTTCCGCAGAACCAGAGTGGATGGCCAAAGTCGTGGAGGAAGAAATGATTCAATAATTGTATTTTATACTTTCAAACAGCATAGATTAAATAATTATCTTAAATGAAGTCTTTTCTTTTCTAAGTACCTTTTTGACCCGAGTCATCCATAATATAATAATCGCACATAAATTTCATATTTTATATTTTACTAGCGACCCGCCCTCGCTTCGCTTCGGAAACTGTAATTTATTATTGATTTCTCCACTATTTAGTGAATGTTATTATACATGTAAACCTTCCTCTTTAATCACTCGATCTAATAAAAAAAACCGCATCAAAATCCATTACGTAGTTTTAAAGTTTTAAGTATACATAGGGACAGAGAAAGCGCCTTTGTTTTATACGATGTAGTGATTATTAACAACGTAGAGGGCAGTTTGGATCATTGTCAGTCTAACTGGAATGAATCAAATTATGTAGCACCTCAAGCACACGAAGTGAGAACCATAAAGATGGTTATACAGGTTATACTATTCATAGGAATTGCTTTTATAAAGATGAAAATGTAGTTTAGTGATTTTTCCAGAGGATTCAAAGATTAAAAGATCGACTAATTTAAAAATCTTATACTAAAAATGCTGGCATAGAAATCTTATATACTGCTAGTGTTTTGTTTTGTAGTTATTTAATTCGACTTAATTATTCAGAACCGCTCCATAATCCCGAATATCATTGCGGTCGTTCACCCATGTGAAGAGCAGTTCAATATCTTATACCTTTAAACGAGCAATTCTTGTAAACAGCTCTAATCTGAATCTCGGAAACAGCTCAACGATTTTCATAAAATTGAGTACATATACAGGGGATTTCGGGAGCGATTAATCGATCTACGATTTATTTTCAGAAAATGTTTTATTCGTGTTTTCAATAATCAACTTTACCCGACATATTGTAATAATAAAATAGTATTATCGAGGAATAATAATACTATTTTTCTTAATTGAGGGCAACTAACCGCTTTAAAGACACAAGATGGCGTTATCAAAAAAAAACCGAGCAAAGCTCGGTCAACATCCAGTTAGTATTAACTTAATTATATTGCTTTAATGTATATGTACTTAACCAATAAAAATTAATGATTTTATAAACAATCATTTAAATTACTCAATCGGTCAATTGATTGTCCTAAATAAGTTTCTTTTTGCAAACAACAACAAATTGCTCGATTGCGAAAAACTGCCTTATATTTAGTCCCGTCAGTCAATAAGCCAGTCCCTTTGAAGTCGTCCTACAAATTTTGCAATAATCCGATTGCCCTACGACATATAAGACGGATTATTTTTATACAGGTATTTGTTATCATGAAAATCATAATATTTGTTTAGAGGTAACCAAAATAATAGGTATTAATCTGTATAAAACAAGGATATCATCTTCATAAAAGACTTTATTAAAACAATCTTAACAGAATAAAATAAAATAATAAGGGGTAATATTATATCTCAACATTTTTCATACTTTGAGGTACAGGACAAATATGGGGTTTAAGGGTTTAACAGATAATAAAACAAAATTTAGTTGATTAAAACAGACTATTCATTTTTATTATCATTCAATCAATTATATATCACACCACAGGTGCTTATTTACAAGATTTATTAATTAAAAGTCGAGTGAGACTATATTTTGACGCGAATTGTTTACAAACATTTAGGAAAAGCTAATGAAATAGTCTCACAGCGTTATTAGGAAAGCAGGAAAGGAATATTGCGTTTTGAACGCTCCGGGCACTATACACGTAATTTCTACGATACTGATTGATTCTCTATACACGCTGTTTGGTTGTGATAACAGTATGTATTTATCTACAAGAGTAGGTTTGGTTATATTTTCTAGGGCTCGAGTTCGAGGGCAACGCCAACCTTGTGGCCACCTGCATTGAAGTTCTGTCCATCGATGGCAGCAGACAATGTAAGGGTTACGCCTGTAAATAACATGTACTATGAATATTAAATATGCAATTAATTGCCTCATAAGTGACTTTCCAATTTACAAACAATGAAATATTATTGAGAAAAAAATCACGAGAACGAGATAATCGTGTTACGCGTTCACAAACTTACGTAAAATCTTCACAGATCGGAAGACATTCCGATAAGAGATAACACAATCGTGCCTTAAAAAAAATAGAGCAATGCGTGATCTGCGTAAGTCCAGGTTATTTTCTGCCTGAGCATGATTGATGAGTTGATAAAACAGTTACGTAAAATGGGCCGAATGTCATGAGATTTTACTGTGTTATCTTGTCATTTATGAGTTTTGCACAAAATAAACACTTTCAACGTAAAAATGCAAATTACAGATTATTTTTTATCATAGGACTATTATATGAAACTTTCGGAAACCTAATGATTGTACATATAAGATAACTAACTGTACCCCTTCGCTTTGCTGGGTATTTAAATTAACATTATTATTTCTCACTCCCACAAAGATTCTCATCATTAACGCCCCCCGCAACTGGTGTAGGGAGTCCAACATTCATATAAATATTAGCCTATCCATTAAGTACATTTTCTACATGGATACCAAGTTTCAAGTCAATCGGATGGATGGTCCAGTGGTTATAACGGAACATCTGTAAAAACAGCTGTAGATTTATAGTATTATATTTCATTAGTATAGAAGAATATTGACCTGGGCGTAGTTTCTGTTGGTAACCAAGACCGATGAGGGACTTGTTGTTGATCTTGGCGTGCAGAGACGCGTCTTGGTCCAGCGCGTACTTCGCTCCAACTCCGAATAATGTGTCGGCCGAACCCGCCGTCCACTTCATGCTGACGCCGCAGTCCAGCTTGTCAGATACCTTCTGGTAGATTGAACCGCCGAAATCTTTACCATTGTCTCTGTGAAAATAATTTTCATTAATGTTACGCTAAATCACTGGTGGTAGGATGTATTGTGAGTCCGCAGGGGTAAGTATCACGACCCTGCCTATTTCTACCGTGAAGCAGTAAAGTGTTTCGGTTTGAAGGAAGGGGCAGACGTTGAACTATACTGAGAAATTATATTTTAAGATAGTGGCCGCATTTACGTTGTAGATGTCTATGAGCTCCGGTAACTACTTAACACCAGGTGGGCTGTGACCTATTCCACTCAACAATACAAAAAAAAAAGACGAATTTTGAAGTCGTGGATAAAACGTCGAGTGTAGTCATAACCAGCGTTGCGACTAAGCCGGTGATCAAATTTCGCAGGTAATTTTAAGGAAATGTGAATTTATAACCGTGGCTTCGCGAACGGCTTCGACGATGCAGGAATAGCGTCTTCAATATATAAGGTCACTGCGACTGTTCCGGAAATACGACTCAAACCAGAAAGGTCAGGCTGTTTCGGAATTACTGATGCTTGGGCGTATAACACACACGAGTTGTTACCACCGCCTGCCTACTCCTGTCGCGATGCAGTCATCGTATCACGATAGTCATTCATGAAATGTTTTTTTAAATCATTATCTTCAATAATAATAAAAAAAATATTCATAATAACAGGCAGTTTCATTTAATCTAGATAAGATGATAGATATACTATATTCATACTGTTACAATGGCATATTGTCGCATATTATTCGCACGCCAAGAGATTAAAAACTTTTACGTCACACCTTTCGCCTAATTATAAAATTGTTTTTCTATGTTTCAACAACAAAGAGTAAATACCTATTTAAAATAGAACATAACGCGCCATTTGATTTTTAATTCACGTATATCGGAATGCGTGAGTATTTGAAAGGCCAGCTATATATTATATTATCCTGTTAATGTCAAGTTGAATCATGCGAAATATGAAGAGTTAAGTATTAAGGTCAATGCCACACACGGCCGCACCGCATTGAAGTGGTTTATATAACAACGGGACATCCTTGCCGACTCAATCTAGAACAATTATAGGATTATGCAACCAAACTTCTAAGTAATCAATACTTTCCTGTGTTACGTCGCAAATTGCGGCCTTATTTATTTATATTTTGTCAATTTTTTATTATGTAAAACATTGACAACATTTTCTTCCATGGCAGGTAAATTGTACAAATTATACACTAGTAAATCTAACTTTTTCGATTTATTCTAGCATTGCATTGATTTATTCTGCAACTAATATTTCTGACCTTTTTGGTTATTAGAATATAAAACAGATTTTAATATTCACACATCTGGCGACATTTCTGTTTTTTGTAAAAATATTTATATAGATAATACATATACATATAAGCACAAACCATCTTCTCTGTTAAAGATAAGACATTTTCCAATAGCTATACCTTGAATATTTCATATTTTACAGAGTTTATGAATTTAATCAATTTGAATCATTGAAACCAATCTCCAGATTATGTTAACAAGCTGCAGCTTTGATTATTTACCTGATCATTTTAACATTTTTTATTTTATTTATTTTGCCAGAAAAAAAAAACTAAACAAACCACTTTTATTGCCCTTTTATGTAGCTAAGGCATATAGCCCACCTGATAGTTAGTGGTTACCATTGCTCATGGACGTCGACAATGACAGGAGCAGAACAAAGTACTGTCCGAAAATTACTCAATATTAAAAAAAAAAACCAATATAATTTGTGATTACTTACACGTTAGTGTGGAGAGCAAAGTCACCAGATTGGTAACCTAGAGCAAAGTTGTTCTTGGAGAACTTTGCTTTTTGTGTATCAAACTGGGTGTGTACACCAGCCAGCCAACCCTGGTAGTTTAGTACTGCTGCAACGTCTACAACTGGACCGGCCAAGTCCAGATCCAAGTTAGTGTTCACTGCTACTGTGTCATTGGTGAATGAGGTCTTCAATTTTCCAGTTTTAGTTCTACAAATCAAAATTAATTTTTACTTTAATATGGACAGAAGGATAATGCTATTCTACATCCATTGTGGCTTTAACATTGAAATCTAGTATATACTATAATGTGTTATAATCCATTATCAGTATATTGTGGTAATAGCTTCAATTTACTGTCATTACTTAATTGGTTTGTTGCTATGTTAACCCAACACAGACACATTGTGACAGAATTAAGGCATTCAATTGCAGTAATTTTTTTTGCAGTAATTCTTTCCATAGCTTTTTTTGGAACCAGCATGTTTACTGTTTATATTTAATCTGTGGCCCAGTTACCCTATCAAAATAAAGTGATGACTCAGAAATGCGAATGTACAATTCTCAGAGGTATACTTGTTTCAAAAATGAACTTTTATTTATTTCAATACATATCAAAGCTTACCCAGTCTGTGGGGCAAAAGTGCCTTCAAGGGTGACTTTAAGGCCAGCAGCAATCTTGTCCTGGATTGTGATGTCAGTAGCTAATGTATTGTCTGTGTTCCACTTCTCTGTGAAAGTCAAGCCATAGTCTTTCACTGCAAATTTGGAAGAAAGGCTGCCAAAAACCTAAAAGAAATTTATAAATCATCATTAGATCATCATTTTTGTAAATCTAAAACCAAACTACTTCATTTTTAAACATAAATCACTGATTTCACATCTTCATTCTTACTTTTCCGCTTTCCTGGTTGGAGGTGATTCCGCTGGTGAATTCAACACCAGACTCGCTCTTGGTCTTCAGGTCGAGTTTGAAAACACCAAAGTGATAGCCCTTGCTGAAGACATCATTGGCCTTCTTTCCAAGGTCAGCATAGTATGGGGGAGCCATGTCCTATAATCAAGAGGTATTTAAATATAAGATAGAATTAAATTATCAAAATAATAATCTAAGACAAGGGCAGAATCTAGGCCAAATACTTTTTATAAGCTTCCTGGGTTTTATAAGAGTAGGCTTCCTGATTTTGATGTTGGATTTGAGTGTTTTTTCAAATCATCATAAGGGGACAGAATATTTGCTGATCAACAAGAAGTTAGGGTTGTAATTCTGTATTTTCTAAATAAGACTATTTTCGGGCATTTGCCCTGGTTTTTCAGGTCTGATATTCTGAATGTGAGACTGTGTTAGTTTGATGATTTTATTCAAAATTACGAAAGATAATGTTTCTTGATTTACATTCATTTTTATCTAACCACTACTGTCATGCTAATAACGACTGCCAGCTGTGTCAGGGCCAAAGGTTTCGAAAAATATTAATCCAACATTTTTAGTTGACTTATTACATAACACAATCATGCTAAGAAGGAATGAATTATTCTAATAAGCATACATATATATGTATAATATGTAAGCAAAATGAAGTACTTGCAAGTTCATTGGCCTTAAACTTGACCTTCGTCTCAAGATTTCCAAGCCAAATTTCAAAGGTTGAAATCACATGCGTCAAATAACCAAGAAACCAATGTCATGAGATTTACGAACCAATAATATTATTAGGAAAATGGAAATACAAATAACTTTAATGTGGAAACTTAAAATATTTTTGCATGCACTTAGAACTCTATTATAAGTATTAGTCTTTAAAATGACCGTAACATGACGTCGATACTTCCTAGTTAGAACCGGCTATGACCACCAAGACGCCTAATTGCAGTTTACAATTTGGTTGATCTTGCAAACATAGATTGATCGTTTTTATCTTTCACGTAGATACTTACTGTGTTTTATAAATTCACAAATTGGTATTATTTCACAGAGAATTCCACGCAAATTGGCGCGCGCGACCAATCTTTGCACTGCCCACCACAAGACAATTTTGATTATGTCAGCAAGTCACAAGAGGGCGCATCGCGCCGGAACTAGCGTTTTAGAAAATCTGTGATCATTTACTTCAGATATTAAAATATTCTTCAGTGTTCTTGTTAATCAAATACCCAAAATTGTGGAACTAGTTTATTAATGTAATAAACAATAAATATGCAATAGATAAATTTACCCTAATTTACAGAATAATATTAAAAGTAGTAAAATGACTAAAAGCGCTGAATGGCAGTGTGACGTCTTTTCCTCTTCTTATTTTTTATTCTCAAACAGCCGGAACTCTGGTCTTTTAGCCATTTTTCATACTTTACAAAAGTAAATTGGAACGGAATGAAATGAATGTGAATGTGGTTTGACTTGAAATAGTTACTTATGGTATTAAAAATTGAATAAAATGAAATGAGATTACTTTAAATGGAATAGTTTTCCTGTATAATGGTGGGAATTTTTAGACTAATATATTTATTAACCTGAACTTAAAACATACTTATTAAACATACTTTGAAGTCGTCGTAGCCTAAAGGATAAGAGTTCCGGTGGATATGTTATGAGCGATGCACCGGTATTCGAATCTCAGGCGGGTACCAATTTTTCTAATAAAATACGTACTCAACGAATGTTCACGATTGACTTCCACGGTGAAGGAATAATATCGTGTAATAAAAATCAAACCCGCAAAATTATAATTTGCGTAATTACTGGTGGTAGGACCTCTAGTGAGTTCGCGCGGGTAGGAACCAGCGCCCTGCTTATTTCTGCCGTGAAGCAGTAATGCGTTTCAGTTTGAAGGGTGGGGCAGCCGTTGTAGTTATACTGAGATCTTAGAACTCATATCTCAAGGTGGGTGGCGCATTTACGTTGTAAATGTCCATGGGCTCCAGTAACCACTTAACACCAGGTGGGTTGTGAGCTCGTCCACCCATCTAATTAATTTTTATATACAGTCAAACCTGGATAAGCGAGAGTTCAAGGGAGCACAATCTCATTCTCGCTTATAGAGGTTTCTCACTAACCCGAGTTTCTCGCTAATGTACCCTCTGAATTTCATTTCGCGATTTTCCGGATTCAAACGCATTCACTATTCACTTATTGACAGTATTTTAATTTTCCGTTTGGACATGATGCAGAACAGAACTTTCCTTTTCGCAATTGATTAACGATAAACTGAGTAAGTCCGACAAACAGGACGGTACACAGGCACACGTGTCCATTCGAAAAGAATGCGATAAAATAACAACGTTATTTAGTTTCACGAAATAGAATAGGTTCAATATTGACGAGAAAACAATTCAAAAACAATAGAAGGAATTTCCAAAAAAGTTAAGAACGAGTCATAAAATAGCAGATGTTAAATTCGTAATTTGTTTTTTCATTTGTTCCTCCTAAATAATATAAATAAATAAAGCTCGACTGTCGCTTATAGAGGTATAGATAAGTAACAGTCTCACTTACGGAGGTCCATGAGGGAAAAACGACTCTCTCTTACAGAGGTTTCTGTTTCTCTCTAATAGAGGTTTTGGGAGCTTAAAATGACGGGTCCTAGCTATTACTCTCACTTATAGAGTTTTCTCGCTTATCCAGTTCTCGCTTACCCAGGTTTGACTGTATATAGATGCAAGTATCATAACTATCTCCTATTGCATGGTAATGAATAGTATCATTTAATTTTTAACACGAAAAAATATTCTTAAAAATAATTAAAAATCACTAAAATTTCAATGTGCTTGTTAATATTCAATATCATTAAAAATAACTGAATTTATTAAAATCGCGTTAATCGTACGTTAACGACTAATTGGCCGTTTCATTCAATTCACTGACATTTTTTTGTTGAAATATTGTTGAAGTTTGTTGAAGTTTTCAATATTTTTTTGATCTTCTTATGAAATAATTAGACAGTATAAACGCACTTGTAAACAAAACACTAGTAAATATGGCCATTGCCAGCTGACTGACAAAACCGGCGCATGCGCAATGTAGGCGTGAGGTGATGGTTTGCTAGTTATAAAATAATTAATAATTGGGAATTTAATTGTTTTTATGATCGAACAATCACCAATAGTCGTCGAACAAACGATAATTGATCAAAATGAATTAATCTCAGCGATAAAAATAAAGATATCTAGTAAGGTGGGGCAACGTACGGGTGATTATTTGTTTAATTAATTATAAATAAATAAAAGGCGAACAAGCAATTTTACATCTGAACATTAACGAACAAATGAAGAACAAATAATAAAAAATAATAAAAAGGTGGCGTGAGGTGATGGTTTGCTTCTGTAGGTGGCGACCTCCCCCCGGTGAAGGTCAAGGGGCGACCTGAGGGGGTGAGGCCGCGCGGCGCGCTACCAGCACTCTAGCGCGCTGCCGTGGAGTGAATAGAGCGACCGGTCGACGGTGTATCGCGTCCCGACCCGGCAGGCTGGTTCTGGTCCAGCGGGGTATTCCGGGACACCAGCGGCACCGTCTGGGCGGCCCGACGGGCTGCCGTACCGAGACGGCCGACGTTTCAGAGCCTTCGATTCGCCTCGAAGGCTCCGTCGGCTGGGCGTCCTTGGGGTGAGCCGCGCCGTCTGGTTGTAGTGTTGACCGCGGTAGCCCCCCTACCTCATCCGGGTTCTGACCTCGGAGGGGATCGGACGTCGGGTGTAAGAGTGCAGGGGAGTCGTTTAGTGGGTGGGTCCTAAAATCCTTGGGCCCGCGGTCTGCTCACAACACCATGCAGACCGTTGAGTCTCACATACCCCGCGCGCCCCTTTTGCGCGGGGACCTCGTAGGAGGTTCGGCCCTCTACCAGAAAAAAAAAAAAAAAAAGGTGATGGTTTGCTTATTAGATATAAAATAATTAATAATTGGGAATTTAATTGTTTTTATGATCGAACAATCACCAATAGTCATCGAACAAACGATAGTTGATCAAAATAAATTAATTTGAGCGATAAAAATAAATATATCTAGTAAAGGGGCCCACTTAACGGTAATCATTTGTTTAATTAATTATAAATAAATAAAAGGCAGTAACAACATTAATGTTTTAACGAACATTAACGAACAAACGACGAACAAATAATAAAAAATTAAAAAAATCTTACAATCAAAAAAAGGGGTGCCAAATTTACAGAGCCTTACTAAGCTAACAAGATTAAAGCAGGGGCGAGCAACCTTTTTAATCAATGGCCCAATTTTATTTTATTTTAGCGTGTCTCACATATTATTAAGTTAACTCTTATTAATAATTTACGAAACTTTATTTATAATAAATATTAGAATAAAAAAATATAAAACTGAAAAAAAAGATTTCATATTATACAAATTTTAATGTAAGATAAAAACAAACTAAAAAAGAACAGAAAAACAAACAGAAATGAGAAACTCGATAAAATAAATTCAATTTTAGAAACGTTTGACGGGCCGCGTGTTGATCATCCTTGGAGTAAATCAATTCAAATAGCTTTTGGCATTTCAGCTAACATGCCCTGTTTTGTTTCGGAAAAAATCCGGGCTCAAGTCTATTAGCCGTCTTTTCTCTCAGTGCAACAATGTGTCAGGATACCCAATTTGGAAAATTTACCCATATTTTTTATTTTGCTCGTTGGGCACAGCGTGACATAAGCTCGCAACAGGAGGGGGGCACACTGTGTCCTCGTCACATAAATCGATACCGACGAGTCGTGGCGGGCGATGCTCGACTTCTGTGACTGTACCATTTTGCAGAAAGAGAGCGTGTGAGAAAGTGAGAGAGAGCGCTCTTGGATTTCTGTACCAAACGACTGATGCCGAGGCGGTTTTCGGATTAAGGGCCTCATCCGAATCCTGGCCCCTGGGTTACGGAATATAATAAATATGATGTGTGCTTACTAACATTGTGAAAGTTTCGCAGCCATCTCCATAAAGAGAATGTATTTTCTTGGCTCTGTATTGTCTCATTATTTGGACATTGAATTTCACCATCTTCATCTTTGCAAATTATCATTTGTCCTATTGTTCCGTCCTAGACCAGAAACACATAAAGTTTACGAGTTTCTTTATTTATATACAAGTACACTTTGAAACAAATCTAAAAAAAAATTAAATAGAATAATTTCTTAGATTTAGTGAAATTTACGATGTTCTTTCGTTTATTGATTCTACATAAGTCAATTCAGTTACTTCTTATCACAGGAGAGTGATTACCATCGTTTCGCTGTCAGACATCGTAATGCTTAATGATAGCCAATTGGCAACGCCAAAATTCTAAGTAGGTACTTTCGAAATATTTATCATTTTGGTTACTTCTATACTTACTGGACGGAGACATGATATCGTTTCCTGGGTGACAGCTGCATCAACGAATGGAAGTCTATCATACAATTTTCTTAATTGGTTAATGTTAAAAAAAATTAAAATATCGTCAAAATTTAGCATAATTTTTAACAAAATCTTGTAAATATTTGACAAATAGAATATATGTTAAAATGTTATAATTTATAATATAAAAATCTAATAGGCTGTGTTTGGTAACAGTAAGCAGTAAATAACACAAATAGGTGCTACTGAGCTTTTCGTTGCTTAAGCTCTTGTTTGAACATCTGTAACAATCTTTAAATACTACTACATATTATAATTATTTTATTACTATATTACTACTACTACTACTATTGTTAAAAATAAACAAATTTTGATGGAATAAAAATCATTTATTATCATTAGAATAAACCTAATGTAATGACAAAGAGAAGTTCGACAATTACCCTGAATCGCGCTAAAGGTGATTTCAATGAAATTTGCATACTCGTATAGATACTTGGTAATATTATTCCACTTCGATAAAGCGGCACGACACGAGAACCCTCTCATCGTGGCCGCCGGTAACTACATTCCCGATCCTGCGGAAAGAGTGGAAAGCAGTCGACGTCGCCCCAAACACGTCATCTCGGATCCTCCCGATCCACTGACGGTGCTTCTAGGTACTTTAAGCACCGGTCACCGTTCTCGTCGAACCCGTCGTTTGCGACGAAGGGCTCTACGAGTAAATTAACTCTCAGACACAGCCCACTGAGTTTCTCGCCGGATCTTCTCAGTGGGTCGCGTTTCCGATCCGGTGGTAGATTCAGCGAAGCACGGCTCTTGCTAGGGTTCGTGTTAGCAACGTCGTCAGGTTTGAGCCCCGTGAGCTCACCTACTGGTTAAGGTTACGCTGGAATAGCCTCTCAAGCTGGTAGAGCTTAGGTAGGAAATTCGTGTCCAAGTTCCAAAGTAGGTTTATTTTTATTTTTTTATTGCTTAATTGGGTGGGCGAGCTCACAGCCCACCTGGTGCTAAGTGGTTACTGAAGCCCATAGACATCCACAACGTAAATGCGCCACCCACCTTGAGATATAAGTTGTAAGGTCTCATGTATAGTTACAACGGCTGCCCCACCCTTCAAACCGAAATGCATTACTGCTTCACGACAGAAATAGGCAGGGTGGTGGTACCCACCCGCGCGGACTCACAAGAGGTCCTAACATCAGTAATTACGCAAATTATAATTTTTCGGGTTTCATTTTTATTACACGATGTTATTCCTTCACCGTGGAATTCAATCGTGAACATTTGGTATTCGTTTCGTCGGTCTATCTACCAAAAGACCCACTCAATTTTCGAGTTTCCTAGGTCGTAAAAAAAGGATAATAATGCTGATTTCTTAGACAAGATTCAATAAATCAACATTCAAAATAATAAAAGAAATCGTAACGAATCATTTTTTACGAACTCGCAACCGTTTTGTTGCTTACTTGAGCCTATAGATAATATAATAACACGAACACCATTCACTTTGAGACATGTGATCCAAGCAGTGGCGTAGTTAAGTAACCAAGGGCCCTGGGGCAAATTAAAAAATGGGGCCCCAATTGCTATGTAAACTGATTAGGTTTTATCAAATAAAAATATGAAATATACAAATACTTTAAAAATGCTAAGCTACTTTTTTAATTGCTTAGATGCGTGGACGAGCTCACAGGCCACCTGGTGTTAAGTGGTTACTGGAGCCCATAGACATCTACAACATACATGCGCCACCCACCTTGAGATATGAGTTCTAAGGTATCAAGTATAGTTACAACGGCTGCCCCACCCTTCAAACCGAAACGCATTACTGCTTCACGGCAGAAATAGGCAGGGTGGTGGTACCTACCCGCGCGGACTCACAAGAGGTCCTACCACGAGTAAGCTCTTTTTTGTGCACTGCAGGGCAGGTAATAAAAATATTAAGCAGTAACAACATAAATTACAATTAATACTTGGTGTAGGTTTGGCTAATAAAATAAAATAGAGAAGATTCAAGGGTTTATTATATAAAGGTCGGGCCTTTTTTTTCGGGCTGGGGGCCGAACCTCCTACGGGGTCTCCGGGCCTAGGAGGCGCGCGTGGTATGTGGGACTGGTCCACGACTGCGAGACCGCGAGCCCAAGGATGTTTTCAGGACCCTATCCGCTAAACAACTCCCCTGCACTCTTCGCCCAAGCGTCCGATCCCCTCCGAGGTCAGAACCCGGATGAGGTAAGGGGGTTATCGCAGTCAGCACTATAATCAGACGGCGCAGCTCACCCCAAGGACGCCCGGCCGACGGAATCTTCGACGCGAATCGAAAGCTCTGAAACGTTGGCCGTCTCGGTACGGCAGCCCGTCAGGCCGCCCAGACGATGCCGCTGATGTCCCGGAATACCCCGCTGGACCAGAACCAGCCTGCCGGGTCGGGACGCGATACACCGCGTCGGTGCATCGTATCTCCTTAGCGGCGCGCTAGAGTGCAGGTAGCGCGTCGCGCGGCCTCTACGGGCTTACTTACTCCTGATACAGTATAAATTTTTTAACCGTTCTCGAAAAAAAAATCTTAACTCGAATTCACAATAAAACGCACCTCGATGAATATTAAACGCACATATCACTATCCGTCAAATTGATAACACTGCTTACCTACAGAAAGAATTTAAGGGAATTCCCTAGGCATAACTTTTGAATTTCTCTCAACTGAGTTGTCATGATTAAAGTGGGGTTGCAACCTGTCATATTTATTTTGAAATAGGAGAAATTTCCAAAAGTTCAGTTCGATCGAGAGTTCTGGTAAGGATTCGAGGGCCCCCTGAGCTTGAGGGCCCCGGGGCACTGCCCCGCCTAGCCCCTAGGTAGCTATGCCACTTCATCCAAGTCTCGAGTGTATAATATAACAGAAAGAAGGTATAAGAAGAAAGGTAGGATATTTGAAAAGGGCACGCATAACTACTGTGCGACAGATATCGGCAGGGTGATGGTGACTACCCGTTCGGGCTTACAATACATTTAAATACGATAATTAATGACGTTCTCAAATCCATATTATTATTAAAAGTACACGACTCACGAGACCCGAATTATCTTTGGCTGACTGAAAATCATCATTGTCAACACATAACCTCGGAAAGCTGCCAAATTTCAAACATAAGTAGTTGCAAAAAAAGAATTTAAAACACCTCGAAAGCACCTAGTGTATTGTTTTTTTTATTTATTTTTTTATTCTTACGTGGGTGGACGAACCCACGGCCCACCTGGTGTTAAGTGGTTACTGGAGCCCATAGACATCTACAACGTAAATGCCGCCACCCACGTTGAGATATAAGTTCTAAGGTCTCAGTATAGTTACAACGGCTGCGCCACCCTTCAAATCGAAACGCATTACTACTTCGCGGCAGAAATAAGCAGGGTGGTGGTACCTACCCGTGCGGACTCACAAGAGGTCCTACCACCGGCAAACTTTGTATGAGTAGGTAAACTAGCTTTAGGCTATATCTCTGATACGCTCACCCGTTAATAGTATGATTATCACACATTGATTTTATTTACACAATATATATGGACATGTAATGTAAATATAGTATTATTTACATTACTACAAAAAAATTATGAACTTAATTCTACATATATTTAAGATATAAAAAACTACCCAGCCTCTTTATTCATCTTCTTTTAAAATAATATAAAAGAAGAAATTCAGTGGAATTATTAGTAAATCAGTTAATGTCACGCCAGATGCGTTCTACATTTCAGTCTTTCATCACTATAAACGTGGAATGGTTCTGGCATTTCCGACAGCTATATGTAGGTCACGATTGTTCTGAAAATTTACTCGTTCACCCAAACCAGAAATTCGAAATGAACCCTTATTTATTTATTTATCGTATGGCATTTGTTTACACTGCGTGGTTTTAATTTAAATTTACAGTTTGTGAAATAATCGATAGATTTTTCTGTTACATTTTTGAGATCTTCCACTTGGCCTGCGAATTTCGTTAGTGGGCATTCCATGACAATGTGGCGTACAGTTTGCTCTGGGCATCCGCAATCCGCATTCACAGCATTCGTTTTCCGTCCAGCCCCATCTCTTCCGCAGTTGGTTACAGTGACCAACTCCCGTTCTCAGGTGGTTAAGCATGCACCAGATTGGGCGTTTTTCTTTGAAACCAGGTGGGCGGGAGTGTGGATTCAGCTCGAACAGTTCAGGTGGGATACATCTGGCTGACCATTCTTTAAATATATAAATAAATTAAACAACAATAACATTTTAAGTACCGATGGCTGAAGTACTGTATTGTTATTTTAAAACACAATTACGTTTTAAGGTTTTCACTACGTGAAGTTTATAGGCGATAACATAATGATTTACAAAATATAAGCCCAAATCGGACGTTACGGGAGTTTGACCGGCCAAATTCTCGAACAGTCTGATCTTATAATAGATACTAAAGTCGCTCAGACGCAAAGTCTCAGACGTTTAGATCTTACTCCACAAGATCCTTGTGTGCTCGGGATTTCTTGAATAATTACATTGAAAATGTGCAGTGACATTAGTCATTATACTATACAGCAAAACGATAAATACGGACGATATTTAGAAGCGAGTAGAGATTTGGATGCCGGCGAATTGATATTTTGTGATACACCGTTTGCCGTTGGACCAAAACCAGGTAAATGCTTACTTCTAACTATATACTATCTACCTACTTAATTTGAAACCATTCAACAAAACGGTGATAGGCCAAATCTGAGCTCACAACATAAATAAGGTCTCGCCTCTTTCTACCGCGAAGCAATGTTGCAGTTTGAAGGGTAGGGGTACCGTTACAACGATTCCTTTGAAATTATAAACAATTCGATCTTATGTCTCAAAATAGGTTACGCCATTTATTTTGTAAATAGTTGAACTACTTAACCCTAGCTACATGAAATCCCGTCTGTTTTAACAGCAGCAAAAAAATTACTCCAAGCATATACCTCTAATAAATTAAGTGACCCCGCCCACGACACCGAGGAGTCCGGTCTCGATTCGCAGTACCGAGTATAGTTGTAAAAGATATTTAGTATTCGGTGTCAGGTGTACTTCTCTTGTATGCGTGATTCCGATACTCATAACACGTCCGCTCACTAATAGTTTTGTTTTGTCTAATTCAGATACTCCACCACTTTGTCTTGGCTGCTACGTTCCGGTAGACAACACACTGTGTTCGCGATGCGGCTGGCCGATATGTAGCGTGGAATGCGAAAGTTCGTCGCAACACGTTGCTGAATGCGCTGTCTTCGCAACAGCCAAAGTCCGTTTTCAACCTGTCGATGACTGGACTACTTGTGCGCCTCAACTGGACTGTATCACACCATTGAGGTTATAAGGACATGTCATATATTTTTTTAAATAATGAATTAAAACTTCAGAATTGGTAGTTGGGTATTTTGTGAGCCAGCAACGCTATGTACCACTACGCTGCGTATTCCTTCCATGAAGCTGCAATGCGTTTTGGTTTGAAGGGTGGAGCAGCCTTTGTACTGAAAAAACTGAGACTCATTTCTCCAAAAGTTGGGGGAGTTAAGTTATTGATGTCCATAGTAACTACTCTTGTAACTACTTAGCTTCGAATAGGCTTTGAGCTGGTCCCTCCATCAAAGCAATAAAAAAACTTACACTAAAGAATTAAGAACCGTTAATTAAGCATGAACCTAAATCATTTAAAGACCTCAAAAAGTTTTTTTTACTTTTTAATGCATTAGATAGGTGAATGAACTCATGGCACAGTTGGTAAACTGATGATAAGCGTATGAATCCATAGCCAGTACCTAAGGGTGAGTTTTTGTTAGTATGTTGCCTCCATGGAAGTGGCTTTGCTCCAATATACAAGAACAGCTCTCAGGCCATAAGCTCTCCACCCGTAAGGTGCCTAATGTATCATTTTCTGTTTTAAATTTATAATAATCATATACAAATCGCTTGTACATTTTAGGGTTCTGTTAGCGAAAGAAAAAGATCCTCACAGATGGCAGTATGAGCTAGAGCCGATGGAAACCCATACTGAGGCACGACAAAAGAAACAAACGTGGTCTGCAGACCAAGTCAATGTCGTCAACTTCCTGGTCGATCATTGCAAGCTAGGAAACAAATTCGATAAAGAATTAGTACAAAAAGTTTGTGGCATTCTTGAGGTAAGTGCTTTACTTTATAAAATACTTTTTTACTACATACGGCTTACTTTAAAAATGTCGTAAGATTAAACAAGGACAGTTTTTTTTTTTTTATTGCTTAGATGGGTGGACGAGCTCACATGCCACCTGATGTTAAGTGGTTACTGGAGCCCATAGACATCTACAACGTAAATGCGCCACCCACCTTGAGATATATCTAAGTTCTAAGGTCTCAAGTATAGTTACAACGGCTGCCCCACCCTTCAAACCGAAACGCATTACTGCTTCACGGCAGAAATAGGCAGAGTGGTGGTACCTACCCGCGCGGACTCTCAAGAGGTCCTACCACCAGTAAAGTAACAGTTATGGACATGACATTTTAAGCGTCAGTGTAATGCAGTAAATCTCGCTCTTCGATAAAAAATCCAGTAAATGATGGTATGTTGTTATTAATTATAAAAACGATATAGTATTTTATTTAAATAGGTAATATTTTTACCTGTTACAAATTAATTACCTATTATTCGAATCGAAAATCCATTGGTTTTTTTTATATATTACATAAAAATATGGTATACCTGCCTCTTTTTGATTACATGTTATTTTAAGCATAACGAGAAGAAGAACCATTACAATATCTATAGGGTTATAGTATGAAATTGCCGATTTGTACTGAAAAACTGAAACTTTTTTTTTCATTTGACATATATATTTAATCAAAATATCTACCATTATTATCATTGCTGCCACCTAATAGGAAGGTCATTTATGCGAAGGTCCTTTGCGATAGAACTCTGGTGATGTAGATACTACAAACTGTGTGAAAGCATTTTGTACTGCTCCCTGGGAAGAAAACTTTTTATCACGTAGAAAATTGTCCAAATCACGAAAAAAATGGCAGTCCACGTGGTTCGTTCTTCAAATCAAAATTTCCATCACGAAAGCGTTTAAACAAAAATCGCACGGTGCGTTCATTAGCAGTCTCCTCTCCAAACGCAACATTGATATTGCGAGCTGTTTTTGCAGCGATAGTTCCGCGTCGGAACTCATACTCAAAAATCACTCAAATTTTCGAAGTATCCATCTTTCTTTTCTAAGTTGAATAAAAAAAAACAACTAAAAGTCGATAAACGAATGTTGCATATTTTTTAAACGAAGAACCTCATAGGTACCATTTGAAAAAAGTTTCACTCAAAAATCTCAAACAATGAAGGTTCTATGTCAGTTCGAAGTACCTATTACAAAACGGCGATTTCATACATCGACCCCTATTGTTTATCTTGAAAGTTAATTCTATATACAGAACCCTTCACAATACAGTCATATTCATGCAAAAAATACATTTCCATTTATTTGATAATTGAACATCGTATTCCTTTTCTTAAATAGGTAAATTCAGTTGAGGTTCCATCACATGGAGGCTTCAGTATTCGTGCTATATATCCTCGATTAGCTATCACAGCACACAGCTGTGTTCCAAATATAGTTCATACCGTACTTAGCAATGACTACCGGTGAGTTTCAGGGTACTTTTTCAATTAATTCATTTTACTTTTATGCATTTATAGATTCGATACAATAATAGTAATCCATTACATTAATAATTGTCTCAGATAAATATTTGTAAATATGTATTTTTGTGCTCCTAATCGTAATAGACATTATAAATGCTTATTCCGTGCGGTGCGATTCTCGAACGACTTAATGAACTATTACCATTACCTACGTTATATACTTTGTATACCCATTTTACAGAGTTCAGGTCAGGGCAGCTATTCCTATAAAATCCGGGGAAAACTTGTATTTATGTTACACATATGCTCTGTCTCCAACTTTAGTGCGAAGAGAATTCCTTGTTGAATCAAAGTTTTTTTACTGCGACTGTCATCGTTGCGCTGATCCAACGGAGCTCAATACACATCTTAGCACACTCAAATGTAGCAAGTGTGACGACGGGGTTATATTGCCAACAAATCCTCTAGGTAAATAGTCGCAGATAAGTTTAGTGATACATGATAAGATTTTATACACTTAGTTATGGTCATGAATTTTAAATTCAATTCTTAATTTTTTGTTGCTTAGACGGGTAAACGACCTCAAAGCTTATCTGGTAGTAAGGGATTACTGGAGTCCGTAGATATTACTGCGTTAATACTGCCACCCACCTTGAGACATGAGGTCTAAGCTTCATTGTATAGTATAAAGTCTGTCCCACTCGTCACCTCCGAATACATTACTGCTTCCCCGCAGATATAGACAAAGTAGCGGTACCTAGCGCGCAGGCTTACAAGACGCTGTATCACTGGTAACATTAACCACATCTTACTTTAACTAAGGCACACACAAAAAAAATCTACTGTATTAACTGGCTATATTTAATGAGCAAAGGTATTAAGACTGTCACTAAATATTCCAGAAAACGAAACAATGTGGATGTGTTCAGATAAAAACTGTGGCTTTAAGACATCTAGTGCCGCCATCCGTAAGATGTTAGCCGTCGTTCAAGCTGAGACAGAACAGTTGGACGCTCTAGAACCTGGCCCAGCAGCGATCGAACAACGAGAAGCAACAATTAAAAAGGTTTACTTTGAATTTCAGTGTTTCTAGTTTGAACTCCGTGAGCTCACCTACTTAATAGGTTACGCTGACATATCCTCTCAAGGCTAACAGATGAGAGAGAAAAAAAAAGTGTTTGTAGCTTGACTCCTCTTCTCTCTCTCTTCGATCGGTCCCTCACTGCTGAGGATCGTGACTCCGTCCGATTTCTTCAACCAACTGTCTCCATCGATCCCGCCCTGCAGCCCGGTGGAGTGCGTCGCTGATAGGTTTCCCCAGTTCCTCCGCTATTTGGTCCGACCATCGTTTGGGACCTCTACCCCTCTTATCTGACTTAAAAAAAGTGTTTGTAGCTTGACTCCTCTTATCTGTTGTCTTTAATTATTACTCATGATATCAAACTATTTATAGGCCATAGATAATGCCTTATTACGTGTACATAAGAACGTGTTTTTTTTTTGTAAATAAGTCGGTAAGATATTGTTATTACGATAAATAAAAAATATCACTCAACTGTAATCTCAAAGAATTCACTTGTGGATTTTTTTGGCAAAAAAAAGCATTTAAATATAAATTTATTATACAAAGTTGAAATCCACGTGATCCATAAGACTTTATGACCGTTAATTTGAAAC
Source organism: Bombyx mandarina (assembly GCF_003987935.1). The sequence continues at coordinate 2,758,777 of NW_021011505.1, read as the reverse complement.
AATTTAATACTAAAGTTGGTAAACAGTCACGATATCTCAATTACATTGAAGTATTTGCTCTACCTTTAAAGCTTTTTAATTACTAGAGTATACGTTCGATACGGTTTCACCCGATGTTAATTGGTTAACGAATTTCATAGACATTGCAATGTGAAAACCATCGCCCTCCTTGGGACTCACATCAAGAAGGTTAATGAGGCGAAGAAGGAAGCTTCTTGGTACACGGACTTCGGACCAAAACACGCAAATGCTACGCTGCGGAAAATTAGGATCTTGCTACCCACCTTGCTGGCTTATAAATACAATCTACAATCCGAAAAATTAACAGAAGATACTATGTCCATACCGAAACCAACATTTTATAATTGCTGTAGGTAATAACACAATCCATTATATGAATTTTAGTAGCACCTAACTCAAAAAACGAATACCAACAAGTAATTTGGACAATCGATTTTTATTAGATAACTATTCTATTATAATGGATTAGGTACTACATTTATTATTATCATTTACGTATATTAAGTAAACCTAGGAAGAATTTGAAAGGAATCAAAGAGAGCATGTGAAGTAGGATGTAGTAGTACCTAGCCAGAGATGTATTTTGTAGCTGCATAACCGTATCGGAATCTGATAATGAATATAATATCCAGATACATTTTAGGAGGAATCCTGTAAGATTATCTGATCAACGAATGTTTTGCTTTGTGTGCATAAGTAGACAGTGCAATATGTAAACCTTAGTTATTAAACAGGTTTACAAACGATAACGCGATTAGTAAGTAGAACTTGTATGCACATTTTATGGCTTTGAATTTATTACTCTAATCAAGCGAGTCTAATCAAATCTATAATTTGGATCGCAGGTACTAAATGAACTTACTTGTAGTTATAATTCCCTTTAAATTAAAGTAAAGAAAAAATAGCTTCTAAACCGTTTGTTGCAGTACAAGTCGGTCTTCCACCCCCGACACTCGATTCTTCTTTCATTAAAGCACTCCTTAGCGCAATTATATGGTCGAGTGGAAGGATATAACATTGATGAGCTACCCGACGTTTTGCTTGAAAGGAAAGTAGAATTATGTCGACTTGTTCTCAAAACCTTGGACGTTATAACGCCGGGAGAAACTAGGATGAGAGGTACGTTCAGTATTTTAAATGCTAAAATACATATATGTATATATGGTATATACTCCATGGTAAGTTTAACACTTTATTGTATAAAAAAAAAATATCTTTTCAGTACCTTCATATCTACAGTCCGTGTTTTTCCGCAATAAACGTAATTCCATGTGCCGATTTTTATCGCGCTTGCTTACTCCCGATCGTATTCAAGGGCGAATTCATTAAATTCGAATTCTTCACAATGCAAATTTATAATTTCCGATATGGGGAGCTCACACATCAACGGGTTTTTACTCAGTAAATTGACGCCAATGTTACGTATGTTTGGGATTTTCTTAACTACTTAATGGGCAACCAGAACACCAATAAGCTATCTAAAAGCTAGTTTTATGAAATCGTGAAACAAAAACGATCATAATTGGCCCCACTGTGTGGTGTAAGACCTGTCTCATATTGCGACATCTTGAAATGAGTTTTAGCTAGATTCAGGTTTCTGCCATTCTGCAAAATAGCGATATAAGTTGCTACAGTAACTCTTACCAAAAGAATGCTAAATATTCAGAATTTGATTCCTAGGTATGATGCTGTATGAGTTACATGCGCCACTAATGTTTTTGGCAAGAAACGAATACGGGGCTGGTTTGATTACCTCGGATCAACTGAAAGAGAAATTGCAAGAACCAATTAGATGTCTAGCGGATTCTGCAAGGATTCTACAGCGTGAAGATCCTCACAGTCCTGAAGGCATTACTGGACAAATAGCACAACAATCTATGGAACAACTAATAGCCAGTCTTGAGTCATTGTAACTTTAATTGGCGTTTTTGTGTCCTATTTCGTTAAATTTCACCTGATAAGCATCAAGGTACAATCGTAGGTCTTAATTGTTGTAATAAATATTATGTACTAGCGACCCACCCCAGCTCCACACGGTCGAATCAGTTTATTGTGCAGAAATTACCTAAATTATATGTAATTAAAACAACCCTTTTTACAAATTATTTTCAGTATGTATTTTTCCTCTTAAAATCGGAAATAGCCCGCCATATGTATAGGTATACCTCATATTTCACTCCACACTACTTTTATACATCAAAAAGAAAAAATCGACTTGCTGTTTTGATTGATTTGATGGACATTCTACTTTTTTATTCCGCCTTTAACAAAATATTACATCGAGATTTATCAATTTTAACATAATTAAGTAACAGTACCAGTCTTTACCACTTTGTGATTAAAGGTCAAATTTGTTTATGGTTAAGTTTAAAATGGCATCTAAATTTTGACTTGCGTGCGGATTTATTGCGTTTCCATCCGGTTTCCCTTGATAAAGATCTTCTTTTATGAGTACTCACAGTGATATCTCCATACCTATTTCTATCAATACGACGCTTGAAAGGCAAACATGACTAAGCGACAATAACTGCTTTGTACATAAATGATAGGCAATAATCATATTCGATGCGCAAAAAAAATATATTTCTAGGTCTATTAAAATAATTTCAATCCTATAGCTAGATTCGTTAAAATAATTTTTTTTCAGGTGTTTTTCAGGTATATTTTAAATTAATTTCAACTTTAAATTATTCTTCTGTAAAGTTCACGCATTGTCGCTTAGTCATGTTTGCCTTTCAAGCGTCGAATAGATCTCGTTTCTTATAATTATTATTATGGTTTATCAGTCGAACAGTTTCTATTTAATAACTATATTTATAGTTACATAAAAGTTTCGTTTTAAACTACATGTTGTACACATAATATAGGTATTGTATTTAATGTTTATATTAAGTTAACTGCTTTAACTACTCATTATTTCCGCCATTACCAATAAAATTACCACGCACACAACGGGACCCTGCGTATCCCCAGTGGTACGCTTACCATAGATGGGGAATCGCTGCTCTAGAGCAATAAAAGATAACTTGTGATGCTCTACTTATTGTGATTATTTTTTGGCACAATTGAATACCACATTTACTTGTGAAATTAGTAATAAAATTTCTAAAAGACAATAAACTGATCTCTTGAAACAAATTCATTAGGTATTTATTATAATATGAAAATATGTACATGTTTTAAAATGTAATTTTCTTGGGTTTCTTAAGTGTGTCAACGGCAGCAGGCTTTTTTTGTCTTTCCATTATCTCTTCAACATTATCAGCAGTATCCAATGTCTGTAATTTTACTGCAGTCTCTTCTTTCTGGTTATTCATCTGTAACATTACAATTATAAACAATATATTATGTCGTAAAATGGGAGACAAAGCCAGCATGCTTATTTTAGAATATACGGAAATGACATGAATTGTTATTATGTACTTATGAAATTTTTCTTATTTTTTTGTAGAAGTGAATATTGAAACTTTTTTAACCAGTAAGCCTACAAAGATATTACTTACATACGTCAGTAATTACATTTCTACTATATATATATATTTTTTATTTATTTATTTAGAACATAAATCATATGTACGATAGGATAATTTTAGAAAATAAAAATTATTATAAAAAGCATGTTAGATTTTACATAGTGATTTATATGGTGCAAGCCGATTAAGTACTCCCTATAAAAATATTTGTTATCTGAATAGTTTACTATAAATACTATTGATAGTTACTTATAATTGTTTAGTTACTATTAAATGTTTAGACGTTACATTTGCTTACTTGAATTTTTAACATAAAGAGAATAATTTGCTTACCGTAGGGCAATCCTTTTTCATATGAGTAACATCACCACAGATCTTACAGCAACCACCATTAGGATATAAGCCTTTTGGATTATCAGGGCATTGTCTAGCAATGTGTCCCTGAAACATGAGTGAAACTTTCTTAGTTCTTATTCTATCATACATTTCATAATTACCATACCAATAAAGATTATTGTCATAATTATAGTCAATTGTTATAATTTTTTAAAAATCTTCTGCATTCTCATAAATACATCCAAACAGTGTAGTTTGGTTTTTCATAACTTATGTTGACAGACAAGAGAATCATGGTAGATTATAATAATATAATAGGTTCCAAGGTAAACTATGTGTGAGGTACAGAGAGCAGAGTCCTGGACCTTCAATAAAAAGTAAGAAAATTATTAATACTTAATAAACATAACATAAAGAATTCGTAAATGCTACTCTATTTTTTCTTAGTCCTCAAGAAATCATACAAATCATTAATGTATAGCCTGAGTCAAAAATAATTATATTGTGTACAAAAAAAATTAAGATTAATAAGTAAAATCATATTAGCTTAAATAAGAGACCTATGTTTTTCTAGGACTTTACCTGTTCTTTACAAATGAAGCATGTTGCAAATCTGAATTCCTTGTCCCTTTGAACTTTGCATTCAAACTGTTTATGCTCTGTTGAGCCGCATTTGAAACAAATACCATCTCCAGCGTCAACTCCCGGTATAACGGACTTTAAATCTGGGCAATCTGAAAGGTTATGGCCACCTTTCCTACAATTATAACAAACTTCTCGCTTCACACGGGCCAACGCCTTTTCTGCTCTTCTTCTTTCCAATTTCATAGTTCTCTGCACTTCACTTTTAGGAATCCCCTTCTTGATCATATTGGCCTTTAATTCTTGTAAACGTTCAGCATCTTTCTTCATAACAGGAAAACCATCATAACGAATTAGCTCAACGTCTTTACCATTAATTATTATTTGGAAGCTATCGTCTATCGGTTTCCTACGGACTGGTTGCCCATTAATAAAGTTTTTCTTTTTTCTTTCCTTTGGTCTATTGACAGTTTTGTTGTTTTCAGTTTGATTATTTTGTTTATTACTTTGTTTTGCATTGTCATTCTGCAATTTTTGTTGGTTGTTTTTAAAGTTTTCTTTTTTTTTCTTAGATATAGGAATTTCAGTTGCTTGTGAAACATCAGACTCGTTGTGGTTTACATATTCAGAGACTTGAACAGCATGCTTGTTTATGGACTCATTTTTTTTATTCTTTGTTTTTTTATTTTTTTTCTGTTCAGCTGTCTTCTCTTGATCATCTAATCTAAGATTTTCTTCAGTAACAGGAGGATAAGAACTATTTTGTTTCCTTTTCTTTTTTTTACTAGGACTTGTTTGCTTGTTGGTTGTAGTCTGTGTGGTTTCTTCAAATTCACACCATGTGGCTGTTCGTTTTTGAGTTTTGTGTTCCTTAAGGAAATTCTCATAATTCTCAATACGTTTCTTTTCAGCCTAGAAAAAAATATTACGTGTATATTAATAGTGAACGGATATATTACGTAGAACTAAAATTTATTTGTAACCTATTGAGTATTGTTTGTATGGTAGTATCTATTTACGAAATACATCTGTCTTACGTCAAACATAATAATCTGCAATGTGTAGAAACGGTTATGTGTTTTCATTATTGGACATTATTGGATTCTTCAGTTACATGTTGTGCTGATTAAAAATAATAAATAATAACCTGTTCTCGTTTTTCAGCGTCTTCGTTTTGTTGTTTAGATTTCATTAACTGTTCCTTCATTACTTCCCAAGGAGTTCCATCTTCCGGTGTTTTCTCATTAGATGATTTGGAGCCTTTTGCCCGCGTGAATCTTGTCATTTTGGAAACGACTATACGCTGATATTATACCGAAATATCTACCAGCGATAATTATTTATTCTAACCTTAAACTGTAAATGAATTTACCCTGCGAGCTGCGCTGAAGTGCGCTGTTTACTTTTCTCAATTTTTTTTTCTTCTTCTTCTTCGATTTATTAATTAAACGGGCAAAGGGAGCATAGTTCTTACATCTTAAAGATAAAAAAAGCTGTTATCATATTACAAAGGAAATGAAAAGAAACGGAATAAATTGTCATTAATTTCACTGAATTAATTTAATTATTTTATTTAACTTAATTTCAACACCAACTCGCTATTGATTCATTTCACTCTTGAATTATATTTCATTCCTTTCTATTTTATTTTTCGAACAACAATGTGGATTCGGCTGAGAAAGAGTTAATGGGCTTTTTTCCCTTTGCTTAGGAAACATAGATTAAACACAAATAAATTTGAGCTAAATAATGAGGTTAAAAGAAAATTAAACTGTTGATTGTGTTGAAATTAGGAAATATTTAATTAAATATAAATATATTATTCATAATTACATTTGTTTTTAAACCCAAGGTGTAAAGTTATTAATAAAAATACGCACATATGTGATATAAAAATATAAAATAGTTTTAAAATTCGTCTCACAACATTTTTAATTCTGCAGTGTAAATAATTAGCCCAAAAGCTGTCTTCTATCAAACTCAAGAGGTCAAGAAATCAACAGATCAAGTACTATTAAATAGAAGAGTTTTAGAAATGTATGTAACATTACTATTTTTGTTCCGACCTTTATTTACTTTCAGATTCTCGTCATCGATGTTAAACACATATTAATTTACTCAAGAGTCTTACTCGTAGATACGATTCGTTTATGCTCAGATGTAGACGATGTTACTCACGTCCTATGATGTTAAGCGTATCCTGGAGCTTTAACACTACATCTCTGAACTTTTTACTTTCTTTGATAAAAATTACTAATAATCGAAACGAAAAGCGCCGTCAGATTTATTCATATAATAAAACGATCGAGTCTATTAACGTTTCATTAAAATCATAAAATACATATAATTAATAACTAAGTTGTAAATAGTTTAAATTTTCTACTGATTGAGTGATTGTAAAATAAAAATAAAGATGCATGCAATTTTTCAAGTAAAATGTAGGATGTCAGTCTCCAAGATGGGTAGTACGCAGCGGCTTGACTCTGTCCCTGGCATTGCTGAAGTCCATGGGCGACGGTAACCACTCACCATCAGATGGGCCGTAAGCTCGTTTGCCTACAAGGGCAATAAAAAAAAATATAATAACAAGTTTCCACATGTCTCATTTAATTTCCTTAAGGAGTGGATCCATGATTTAAATTCCAGTTTTATTAATGACACATACACAATAAGTTAATTGAGTATTCAAAGTCAAATTAACGGCATGCTAACATTGTTTGCATATGTGACCAATAAATCTGATGGTGTAGTAAAAATCCTAGCTTTGTCCAGATTCAGGCTAGTAGAAGATTATCACTTCTTAGCCATAGTATAAGATCCACCAGAAGATAAGTGGTCACTGTCCCCATAATCATTGTCAATGGTGTGGCTTAGAGAAGCCACTAGAGTAGACAGTATACTATTGTATAAATAGCATAAGAATTAAATAACAAAGACATGAAATAAATAATATTTAATTCCATAATATTATACACAACAAAACTTGAAGACCACCATCATTATGATATATTTTACCTGTATGTGGGAAGAGACATACACTGAAGTGTCTGCAGGCTCCTTTTACTATCATAATAATGAACTGCAAAATTTTGTGGTCAGTTAATACAAAAAAAAAACACATTTAACATTTAAAATTTCACTGCTATGGCAGCTCCTTTTGCTGCATCACCTCCTGATGTAAATTCTAGAGGTAAATTGTAGAAACGCTCTACAGCCTTCTGTAACACAGGATTTCTGGAAAGGCCAGAACCATTGCCAACGATTCTTTTAATGTTTGCACTTTGTAATATTTCTTTTGGCATCATGCAGTGTAAATTTTCAATAAGTCCATCACAGAGAGATTTGAAGACGGACCCAAGTTGAATGTTAGATAGGTCAATATTTTCAGCCATTGCCTTCATTGTTGGAGCATGCCGTTCGCCAAGTAAAAGAGGATTGATTTTCATGGTTGGTAATTCTTGCGCATCCAAACCCAATGCAATTATTTTTTCCCACACTTTAGACTGTGGTATAGGAAAACCAAATTCAAGCATCCATTGCTGCAACATTTTCACAAAGGTCGCTAGCACGTTACCACCGTTCAAGGATGCAGCAACAACGAGATAAGTGTCATTAATATATGGTAAATGCTCAATAGTATTACTGCTGAAGTTTGAAATTTTATCCACAACGAAAGCTAATTGTGCTGATGTAGAAATATTCAGAACAGCATCTTGTGAATCTTCAAGTGTAGCAATTATTGAACATTGAAGATCACCAAGTGCTACTCCTACTGGGGTACCAGCAGGAATGCCATTCCAAGACATATTTAATTTTCCAGCAATCTCACCACTTTTGGCAACTTTAGGCAAAAGTTCTACAGGGAAATGGATTGACTGTAAAATGTCTCGGTTCCATTCTTTTTTTTCTGTATTAAAATATCCCCAGCTAGCAGCATTTTGGTCAGACATAATTGGTGTGTCTAAGTCACAAATCATTGTTACTATGAAATCTTGCACAGTAGCGGCATACTTAAATTGCTTTAGTTTTTCTGGTTTGTGTTTTAACATCCATAAAAGAGTTGCACATCCATACCCCGAGTAACACTTTAAATGAGAATCTGGTTTTGGCAGTGTCTCTAAAAACTCTGGTTTACATCTTGTATCTTGCCATGTATATAAAGCAGACATATTTTCTCTAGTACCTTCAAAACGTATGACTACACCATCTTTCTCTATTTTTTCCCAAGCCCTGAAACATGCGAAATAAATAATTTTAATACTAGTACACCAGATGTATTTCTAGAACAAATTGCTGTTAAGACCGAAAAGTTCTCTAGTGCTGACAGACAATACGGCTTCTACAAGGTGGACCAATGACCTGGTGGAGGTAGCAATAATCAGGTGGTTAAGGTGCAGGCCATGGATGTCTTTTGACTCTTTATTTGCTGTTCAATAAAAGTATGAAAACACTCACTCGTTTTTCCACAATACAACTCCATGCATTTGTCCACAAATCCCAATCTTTGTGACATGCTTCAACAGATCGCGAGGAAGGCGCGACACACAAAAGTGAACAGCTGATACTATTTTTGGCACATCTTGCTTATTGCCTTCAATTCCCTGGTCACTCGGTATGTTAGCTGCTGTGTCCTTGTTTTGATTAGCAATCACTTCTTTAGTGTGATAATCGTAAATGCATACTTTTACTGAAGTGGTACCAATGTCCATTCCCAGAATGTATTGTTTCATGTTATCAGCCATTGTAAATTAATAAATAAAAAATAATTCAAGTTTAATAGTATAAAAATCCGAGATACGTGTGCACAACTTGGTATCAATCGGTAAATAAGCGAATCACAGAGTGACGGACGCCGCTGTTGTGCACCATGAAGAGAGCAGTGGGTGGATTGTGGGTGATCAGTCTAGTCTGGTCGCAATACGCCTGGCGTATTGGCTTCAAATAAACACACCGCAACTATTATTACGTAAAAAATTCTGTTTGTAGTTCTTATCTCATTGAGTGGCATATGTTTATCAAACACTTTCATTAATCACTAACCTACAACCAATAAATAAGTCGTGTGAATATTACTTTTACGATAACGTTTCTAATTTGCTTCTGTTTTGCACACCAAATGTAAATATCTTCGTTGAAGTAGCCATGTCTGGTTTTTTTTCAGTTGGAATTATTTTCGTACGGTTGGATACTAGCTGCGATTTCTTTGGCAGGGTTTCCATTTTACTAATGTGACAAGCGACATTGGATTTACGATGTCAGATAATTAAAGAATGAGACTATCTCACAGAAGTATCTCATGCTATTTGGCTAATTAAAATATACTGGAAAATTTAGCCACTAACAATAAATATAACTAAGGCTTACCCTCAGATAAACTTTTTAACTATTTATTTTCATAACCTAGTGTCCTTTTTTTAGGTTAGATGAGTGGACGAGCTCACGGCCCACCTGCTGTTAAATGGTTACCGGAGCCCATAGACATCTACAACATATTATAAATACCGCCACCTACCTTGAGATATGAGTTCTAAGGTATCAGTTTTTACAGTACAACTGCTGTACCACCTTTCAAACCGAAACGCGTTACTGCTTCACAGTAGAAATAGGTAGGGTGGTAGTACCTACCCGTGCGGACTCAAGACGTCCAACCACCAGTCATTACGCAAATTAAGGTCTGATACTTGAAAATCAATATGAAACAAATAATGTCGTTAATGTTTTGCGTTCTATAGGTGCGTGCACACGATGTTTCCACATAGCATTTTTATTTCATTAAGTAATGAGCGGTTTCAAAGATTACCTACATTTGATGACGGTTCATTTGTATGAAGACTATTGATTGGAAAAACTGAAATGACGAAACTATTTAAATTAAGTTCAATTTGACTTTCGGCTAATTTTTAAAATCTTGAAACAAACAATAGATAGACTTTTTATAATTTGCGACGAAACAAGCAAATATTTTTCAATTAAATTTAATTTTAGTTCTTAAAATAAATCTCGGTCACGTTGTACATTGAATTTCCTTCTCACGTTTTTTGTTTCACGCGCTACTTATTCGGTATTAAAGGTACTTTGCTTGAACCATACAAATACTACAAGATCTACATAAATTCTTTTTTATACCAATAATATTGACCCTCCTCCGTTTGCGCCAGTTCAATAACCGAACGCGAATGACAACCTCACACGTAATCAAGTACCATTTCCATGCTGCGGATTGTTTAATTACGCCGATACATATTTTGTAAATGAGTTCATTGCCCCATTCTGTTTTAACATTAAATTAACCAATTAGAAGTAAATTGTATTTAAATGAAATCTTTATTTTCATACTACCAATAATTATTATACTATCAAAAATATAATAATGCAAAATTTACACTAAATGCCGAAGTCGCATGCATGTGTATCTGAACGGGCTATGCTCTTCCGGAAGGCCTAAATGTATATGTCTTCAAAATGTTCATAGAATATTAAAGTCTATATTTTCTTGACATTGCACTGTTGCTTACTGCTCATATCTCTGGGTAAACACGTCCAAGTGTCAGCTATTTCCTTTGACTGCACTCCGCAACGACGTTCACACCTATCACTGAGTTCATGTTTCCATACCTACCAACTGGCTCTGAAATGGTGTGTCCTTAGGCGCTATGAGCGATATAATATATCCATTTCAAAACGAAGTTTGATGGGAACCCTCGGCGATATACAGCGGTTTGGTTATTCCGCTAGCATTGCTTTCGTCCACGAGTGACGGTGACCACTTATCATCAAGTGGGCCGTATGTATGGTTTCGAAGTAGATGAAAAAAGGTGTTATTTAATAGTAAAGTGATTATAAAATGATTAATAGTTATATTATTTCGATATCATATTTATTTTAATCTGAATACAATTTTATTTATATTGCAGATCAATATGGGCAACACAGCTAAGCAAACGACAAAAAACAGAAAAAAAAACTTCTGTACTACAAATAATAAAGAAGACACAGGGCACTCTCGAAATAAAATAATAAAAACAATACAAAATAAAAACAAAAGACTAAAAAAAACATTAAATAAGAAAATAAAATTTAATGACAGTGGAGAGGAAGAAGTGGTCGAGAGAAGCAGCCAGACAAATGAAAATAGTCCGTTCACCCCTGAAGAAGAAGCTACTGTGAAAGATGAAGATATTGATCAATTTTGTGACGAATTAAATGAAGAAGACAATGAACAATATGAAAGCTGGGTTAAATTAATCGAAGAGAAATTAGGGGCAAATAAAAAATAAATAAAGTAAATATAATTTATTTAATCTTGTTTGATGATGCATTTTTATTTGACCTGTTGGGAGAATGAGATCACGGCATACCTATCGAAAATTAACAAGGCCAATAGACCATTAAAACTGAAACGTGAGGTCAAAGTCTCCAGTAAATTATATAACGGCTGTTCTACTCTTGAAACCGAAAAGCATGCTTCACAGCAGAAACAGGATGGCTTGTGAAGGATGTGACGTAGCGATCTTAACTCGCGCCCAGGGCACAATACCTTCTTAGCCCTTACACTATGACGTTTCATCTTACACGATGTTGTTACATCATTACTTTTGTACTTCACGCATGGACAAAGACTTTTGCTTTATAAAGCACAAGTCAGGCCTCGCGTGGAGTACTGCTCCGACCTCTGGGCCGGGGCTCCCAAATACCTGCTACGTCCATTTGACTCCAAAAAGTCCATTGAACAAATCTCAGTAAATGACCACCATTTTACTGATATTATATTTCATCCCGTATCATCTCATCTCATTTCATTTAATTTCATCCCAGTTGATTGTTTCAAATTAATCATCTTCATTTCATTTCATTTCACTCCATGGCCGTTTTCCAATTACAGCACAAGAGCGCATTATGCGGCATAATGCTCAACCATGCTTCAGCATAATTCGGCAGTGTGCGTCACTGAGTCGCATTATGCTCTGTAATTGGAAAACTACCATTAAGTAATGGTTAATTACAGAGCATAATGCGACTCAGTGACGCACAATGTCGAATTATGCTGAAGCTTAGTTGAGCATTATGCCGCAAAACGAAAACTACCATTAAGTAATGGTTAATTACACAGCATAATGCGACTCAGTGACGCACAATGCCGAATTATGCTGAAGCTTAGTTGAGCATTATGCCGCATAATGCGCTCTTGTGCTGTAATTGGAAAACGGCCCATATTTATCATTTTTCATATAAATAAAATTAAAATAAGACATGACTTAAAGGTCTTAGTTACCAGGTCCTAAAATCCCTTAAAAAAACTCAACATGACGGTCTTTATATGTTTATTTGTATCACTTCTTCAGAATCATAAGTTAATCGCGTTAATCAATTTAAAGCTGAAGGCTGAAACATGAAGTAGTGGTCCTAAAAATGTCTAATCAAGTAGCTCAATTTGTTTCGGGACTGAAGTCTCGAACGGTTGACATTCAGATAAAGACTGCACGTGAACTTTATCATTATGCGAAGACGGAATTACGAGAGGTACCACAAGAGGAACTCACGCAGTTCCTCGATGAATTCAATCATCAAATATTTGAAATGGTTTCAAGCAATGACGTCCACGAAAAGAAGGGCGGTGTCCTTGCTATTGGTAATTTCATTCTCTTTTAAGATAATTTCAGGAATATATTTAAAATTCTAAGTAATTGTTTATTTCAGTATGCCTAATCGGTGGCGATTGCGACACAACAAAAACTCGTATAACGAGATTTGCCAACTATCTTCGCAATCTTCTACCATCTTCTGATGTGGGAGTGATGGAACTAGCTGCTAAAACTGTCGGTCGTCTTGCTACTGTGTCAGGTATTAAGAGGGCAGAGTACGTAGAATTCGAAGTTAAAAGAGCATTTGAGTGGTTGTCCGAAGAACGCAATGAAGGAAGACGCCACTCAGCAGTCTTACTTCTTAAAGAACTAGCCATAGCAATGCCAACATATTTTTATCAGCAAGTTTCAGGTTTCTTTGATCACATTCTAATAGCACTCAAAGATCCAAAGCAGCAAATCCGTGAAGCTGCAGCCAAGGCTCTGAGAGCTGGCTTGGTGGTGACTTCGCAGAGAGAAACAGCAAAGCAATCAACAGCAAAACTTCAGTGGTACATGCAGTGCTACGAAGAAGCAATGTTTTCTTTTGAAGACATACCATTAAAAGAAAAGAGCATGACTAAAGAGGATAGAGTGCATGGAGGATTATTAATATTGAATGAACTCTTAAGATGTTCAAATTCTGTTTGGGAAAAGAAGTACACACAGTTCATACACAACTTTGACACACAAAAAGACTTGACAGTCTCTGATGATATCATTTTTATAAGCGCTAAGTTGCACAGTCCTTCAGTCAAACGTGGATACTTGTGTGACGGTTTTAAAACTGAGAATGTTCAATATCCTGTGCCTATCTATGAATCAGCAGTATGTCGTAAACTACTTACTGAAAAGTTTGAGAAGATTTGTCAAGGTAACATTAGTGTTAAATGTTAAAATTTTCATCAATGAATAAGTTCTAGTTATGAAAGTAATGCTTTTCTTTGCAAAAATAATTTTGAAAATTATAACATAAAAAAAATTATTGTTAGCTTAAAGAGATTTATGTAATAAAACTATTGTAGTATTATTACTATACCATATAATGCGATTAATATCTTTCAGATGTTATGGCTCAACGGGTATTGAAGATACAAGGGATACCACAAATATTACTTATAATAATTCCAAGATTGGCAGCTTTCAATAAAGAGTTTTTTCTAAAAAAATATTTTAGTACAACAATGCACTACTTGATCACATGTCTTCGTAGTAGAGAAAAAGACAAAAATGTTGCTTTTACAACAATAGGTTTGATGGCGGCTGCTCTAGAGAATGATATAAAGAATTATATTCCAAGAATCATGGAGGTTATAAAACAAGCTTTGCCTGTAAGAGATACACTAACAAAAAAGAGAATTTGGGTTGATCCATCTATTTTTGCATGTATAACTTTACTGGCTGGTACAGTTAAAGATCTAGTGGTTAATGATATAAAAGAACTCTTGGATCCAATGTTTGCTACTGGACTTAGCCCATCATTAACCATATGCCTCAGAGAGCTCAGTCTAAGCTTACCAAATCTCAGAAGGGAAATATCGGAAGGCTTACTAAATATGCTTTCAATTGTTTTAAGAAACAAACCATTTTTGCATCCTGGTGTACCACATTCTTTAGAACAACAAATGAGTAACATGAGTCTTGTGATAGAAGTACAAGATTCAGCCAGTGTAGTATTGGCATTACGCACATTGGGCACGTTTCATTTTGAAGGACAACACAGCTTATTAATGTTTGTTAGGCGCTGTGCAGAACACTTCTTGCTAAGTGATCAACAAGAAATTAGACTTGAAGCAGTTAAAACATCAGCAAAATTATTGGCTGATGCTACACTCAGAACTGTCAACAGCCCATCTAGAACACTGACATTGTTAACTGCAGAGGTCATAGGCAAATTGTTAATTGTTGCAGTCACGGATCCTGACTATGAAGTACGTTATTGGGTATTAGAATCACTAACTGATATATTTGATATTCATTTGGCACAAGTTGAAAATCTTACTTTTCTTTTTATGGCCATGAATGATGAACACCTGTCCATTCGTGAATTGGCAATTTGTACAGTGGGACGTCTTAGTGCTGTGAACCCTGCCTATGTTATGCCAGGTCTTAGAAAAGTTTTGATACAATTCTTAACCGAATTAGAACACTCTGGAATGAGTAGAAATAAGGAGCAAGCAGCAAGAATGCTTGACAATTTAATACTACATGCACCGAAACTTGTAAAACCTTACATGGAAACAATACTTAATGTTTTGGTTCCAAAACTGAAAGAATCCGACTCTAATCCAGGTGTTGTAATCAGTGTATTGAAAGCGATTGGAGATTTGGCAGATGTACATGGAGACAATACTGGGCTGAAAAAATGGCTTCCCGAACTTTTGTCTATACTATTGGAATTATTATCAGACGCGAGTGCCACTGAGAAAAGAAGTGTTGCGCTGTGGGCATTCGGACAACTAATTAGTGCTACTGGACATGTAGTAACTCCTTACACCGAATACCCAAACCTTATGGATGTACTGTTAAATTTCCTGAAAACTGAACAACAACCTAAAGATAGAAGGGAAACTATACGCGTTTTGGGTTTACTCGGTGCTTTAGATCCTTACAAGCACAAAATGACAAAAGGGATGAAGGTCGATTCCACACTTGTCCCTGTCACTGATAGCAAATCTGAAGGAAACAATTTTGATATGACCACCAGTGAAATGCTAGTCAATATGTCTTCCCCTGTTTTAGATGAATACTATCCAGCAATCGTTATATCAACACTAATGCGGATATTACGTGATCCAACCTTACAACAGCATCACACTAATGTAGTTCAGGCTGTGACCTTTATATTCCAATCTTTAGGTATTAAATGTGTTCCGTACATATCTCGCGTGACCCCAAGCCTCTTGTACGTAGCGCGGGCGACTGATAACAACAACTTCCGCGAATTCCTTTTCACACAACTGGCGAGGCTAATCGCCATCGTGAAACAACACATACGAAATTATTTGGACAAGATATTTGATCTTATTAAGGAATTTTGGACACCAAACAGCTTTCTACAACCGACGCTGATACTGTTAGTAGAATACATAGCCATAGCTCTGGGCTCGGAATTTAAGGTGTATTTACCACAATTGATGCCTCAAATACTGCGCGTACTCGCGCATGATACGAGTAAAGATCGTGTGGTCACTGAAAAGCTTTTATATGCTCTACAAAAGTTCGAGGATAACCTTGACGACTACATGCATCTCGTAATACCGTCTATCGTTAAATTGTTTGACGCCTCCGATTGTCCAATTCATGTAGCTAAGGTGGCGATGGAAACAGTAGACATATTATCAGACTCTCTCAGTTATAATGAATTGGTTTCGAGAATCATCCACCCGCTTGTGCGGAGCCTAGATTCGTGCGCTCCACTAAGACAAACGGCAATGGACACCTTATGCGCCTTGATAGTGCAGCTAGGTAGAAAATATACCGATTTCATACCTCTAGTACAAAAAGTGGTGGTTAAACATAAAATACAGCATCAAAATTACGAACTTCTATTGTCAAGATTACAGTCTAGTCAAACTTTAGCTATGCACGAGTTTCTGCAAAGTACGAGGCGTAGGCCCAGAAATAACAACCAAGAGGTAAGGTCACTCATTTTCTCAAACAAGAAACTATTATTTTTAAGTGGAATTATTGTAAATTGTAAAAATAATATATCCTTATTGATAAACATAAAAATTTCAGGCTCGTATCATAGTATGTGACACATCACAGTCCATTCGCAAGTTATGTGTGAACGCTCATAGTTTGAAGCTTGCCTGGACTGTAAGCAGTCGTGTGTCTAAAGATGACTGGTTGGAGTGGCTTCGGCGGTTCAGCATTGGATTGCTAACCGAATCTCATAGCCCTGCTCTGAGGTATGTAATTTCACAATTCGAGTAAATAGTACATTATACACCAAGGGAGAAAAGTAGGACATTTTCTCCCGCGTGTAAATTGGCCAACACGCCATGAGATATCCTACTTTTTTCTCGCGGTGCACATACTATTTTTTCTCCTACCAGGCCGAAAGTTCGTGAAGTACCGAGCCGGGGTCCAGGGCCGAAGCCCTGGCGGAGGGGTGGGGGGGCGGAGCCCCCCTTACTCATAAAAAACAAATTTAACTGTTTTTAAATTTTTAAATAAACTACTACTAATTGAATAAGAACTGTCTGATGAACTCATCTTTGTTTAATACTTCACTATTCAATTTTATTGCCTTTTGTTTATTTCACTTTTACACTAAACACAATATTGCAATTTACCCGAGCACTATAATGGCGGAGACTTTTAGGTGCGTGAGAGCAGACGTAGACACTAACGCGCATGCGCACTTGTCAGTACCCAGAGGGGAAAAGTTACACTTTCTTCCCTGTACAGCGGGAGGAAAACCGAACTTTCGGCGTAGGTAGGAGAAAAACTAACATTCGCATTGTATAAAACGTAGTATAGTTATCAAAATTCGTTTTCAGGGCGTGTTTAGATCTTGCCCACAATTATTCTCAACTTTTGCGAGACTTGTTCAACGCGGCCTTCGTATCCTGTTGGACTGAGTTAGACGACACCTCGCGCACCGAACTGTCGAATGCGTTAGAACAGGCCTTAACTGCTCCAGACGCGCCGGAGCTGGCGCACACTGTGCTAAATCTGGCCGAATTCATGGAACACTGTGAAGGAGGCGCTTTGCCAATATCCACACAACTTTTGGGAGAACGGGCTATGCACTGTAGAGCATATGCCAAAGCTCTTCATTACAAGGTGAGCTATCTTATACCTTTAAACGAGCAATTCTTATATATATATATATAATCTGAATCTCGGAAACGGCTCCAACGATTTTAATAAAATTTAGTACACAGGAGATTTCGGGGGTGATAAATCGATCTAGCTACGGTTTATTTTCAGAAAATGTTGTTTTATTCGTGTTTTCAATAATCAACTTTATCGATAATCAACTTTGACTCTTCCCGACATCTATTGGCGAATAATAATACTATTTTTCATAATTGAGAGCAACTAACTGCTTTAAAGAGACAATAACACTAAAGCTATTTCAGCAGATGGCGTTGTTAAGCCACCCGAAGCCAATGAGTGTTTGGTTTAAGGTTAGACCAAGAAAATATACTGTTTATTTATATTATTTGTGTCTTTTTAACTCACGTGTTCACTTAAAAACTCCTAAACGATCTTGGAATATTTCATCATTTTATTAATATGTAATTCGTATTTAAATGTAATTTCTAAAAAACACAATTTATAAAAAAAAGAAAGCCGTGCAAAGCTCGGTCATCGTCTAGTTCTGTTAATGACAGCTTGTCAAGATTTTTAAATATCCTAAATAAAAATTTTACCTATCATTTTTGTATCCAGGAAGAAGAGTTCCGCAATGGCGCCACTTCACAAGTTGTAGAAGCTTTGATTCACATTAATAATAAATTGCAACAAAAAGAAGCGGCTGAAGGTCTATTGGAAAGAGTAATGGCTCAACGTGAAGCCGGGGACACGAATCTGAAAGTGCAAATCAGATGGTATGAAAAATTGCACAATTGGGAAAAAGCACTTAATCTGTACAGCGAAAAATTGTCAGCAGACCCTGACGATGTGGATGCATATCTCGGTGAACTACGTTGCTACGAAGCTTTGGGAGAGTGGTTAAAATTATACAATACAGTTTCAGAAAGTTGGGTTAAAATGGGTACTGATGAAAAATATAAAGCAGCCAGATTAGCCGCTGCAGCTGCGTGGGGCCTCAACGAATGGAATTCGATGGCAAAGTATGTAAATTTCCTACCCGAGAACACCCAAGACGGTGCTTTCTACAGAGCTGTTCTTAACATTCATAATGGTGAATATAAAGTATCAAAACAATTCATAGATTTAGCACGAACATTGCTGGATTCAGAACTAACTGCAGTGGCCGGCGAAAGCTATCAAAGAGCTTATGGAGCTCTGGTAAACGCTCAGCTACTTGCCGAATTAGAAGAAGTGATCACATATAAATTGGTAAATGAAAGAAGGGAAACCATTCGCCAAGCCTGGTGGACAAGGTTGCAAGGTGGCCAAAGATTGGTTGAAGACTGGCGTAGAATTTTACAAGTTCGTAGCTTAGTTCTTACGCCGCAAGAAGATATGGCTACTTGGCTTAAGTTCGCGTCGTTGTGTAGGAAGAGTGGTGCTCCACGGCAAGCCCACAAAACTTTGGTGATGCTACTCGGTACTGATCCCAGTAAAAATAGAGATATGCCTCTTCCGACGCACGAGCCAAGATTGACTTTGGCCTACGCCAAGCACTTGTGGGTTGCTGGAGATAAACAGCTTGCGTACGATCAGCTTCAGCGTTACATCATCGGCACTGAAACTGGAGATGCTGACCACTGCAGACTATTGGCGCGATGCCATTTGAAATTGGGATCGTGGTGTGAATCTCTACTCGGAATCAATGAACATTCTATACCGGAAATATTGAGAAATTACGCAGCCGCCACAGAGTTGTCGTCCGATTGGTATAAAGCTTGGCATGCGTGGGCCTACATGAACTTTGAGACTGTGCTTTTCTACAAACATCAAGATACCAATTCCGGCCGCACACTTTCTGGTGAGCGAAAAATGAGCCCCGAATGCATTCAACAGCACACGGTTCCCGCCGTAGAAGGCTTCTTTAAATCGATCTATTTGTCTCACGGCAGCTCTTTACAAGATACATTACGATTGTTGACTTTGTGGTTTGACTACGGTCACTATCCCGCCGTACATGAAGCGCTCGTAGAGGGTATTAGAACTATTGAAATAAACGTGTGGCTCCAAGTCATACCGCAGCTCATCGCCAGAATCGACACACCTCGACCCCTAGTTGGGAAACTCATTCACTCATTACTCATCGACATTGGAAAGTCACATCCGCAAGCTCTTGTGTATCCATTGACGGTGGCCTCTAAATCGTCATTTGTGGCCCGAAAGAACGCAGCGAATCACATATTGAAGTCTATGTGTACTCATTCAAGCAATTTAGTCAATCAGGCCGCGATGATTTCGGAGGAACTGATCAGAGTGGCTATTTTGTGGCACGAACAATGGTATGAGGCATTAGAGGAAGCTTCTAGATTATATTTCAGCGAAAACGACGTTAATGCTATGTTGAAAACGCTGGAACCACTGCATGCTATGTTGGAGAGGGGACCGGAAACGGTAAAGGAAGCTTCGTTCAGCCATGCTTACAGCCGAGAACTTAACGAGGCACAAGATTGGTGCAACCGTTATAAGGTATGTTAGATACATTAGAAGATCGTCGACAAGTCGTTGTGGCCTAAAGGATAAGACGTCCGGTGCATTCGTATCTAGCGATGCACCGGTGTTCGAATCCTGCAGACGGTAGTACCAATTTTTCTAATGCAATACGTACTTAACCAATGTTCACGATTGACTTCCACGGTGAAGGAATAACATCGTATAATAATTACTACATGGTATAAAACAAAGTCGCTTTCTCTGTCCCTATACCCCTATGTATGCTTTAATCTTTAAAACTATGCAACGGATTTTGATGCGGTTTTTTTAATAGATAGAGTGATTGAAGAGGTAGGTTTATATTTATAATAACATCCATTAAATAGTGGAGAAATCAATAATAAATTACAGTTTCCGAAGCGAAGCGAGGGCGGGTCGCTAGTAATATATAAATCTACAGTGGTTTTTACTTATGTTTCGTTATAACTACTGAACCATGCATCGGATTGACTTGAAACTTGGTATCCGTTTAGAAAATACATGTACTTAATGGATAGGCTTATATTTATATGACCTCCCTACACCAGTTGCGGGGGCGTTAATGATGAGGATCTTTGTGGGGGTGAGAAATAATAATGATAATTTTAAATGCCCAGCGAAGCGGACGGGTACAGCTAGTCGTATAATAAAAATCAAACTCGCAAAATTATAATTTGCATAATTACTGGTGGCAGAACCTCTTGTGAGTCTGCACGAGTAGGTACCACCACCCTGCCTATTTCTGCCGTGAATCAGGAATGCGTTTGGGTTTGAAGGGTCATCTTATTCAGAACTAGCGACCCGCCCTCGCTTCGCTTCGGAAACATTAAATTTTATTATTGAATAGTTGAGTCCCGCGATGTTACCCGCGGTTATTGCCGTATCGCGGGTGACGCCGCGGGGCGAAGCTCGTCTAAAAAAGTAGCCTAAGTTACTCCTTATATCATCAGCTACCTGTCAGTGAAAGTCCCGTCAAAATCGGTCGAGCCGTTCCAGAGATTAGCCGGAACAAAATTAAATACATAGACAAAAATTGTAAATATGTTATTTTGGTGTATGTACCATATACATATATTCATATGCATGTAGTAAAAAGCGGTTATTTCAATATTACAAACAGACACTAATTTTATTTATATGTATAGATTAAATTAAATTAATTAAATTGATATGTACAGGAATCTGGTCAGGTGCGAGATCTGAACCAAGCGTGGGACCTGTACTACCACGTGTTCCGTCGCATCAGCCGGCAGCTGCCGCAGCTGACGTCGCTGGAGCTGCAGTACGTGTCGCCGCGGCTGCTGAACTGCCGCGACCTGGAGCTCGCGGTGCCCGGCTCCTACGTGCCCGACCAGGACCTCATACGCATCGCGCACATACAGAGCAGCCTGCAGGTAGCGGCTTAGCGTTTAGCGGTAGGCAGTGGCTTGGCCCTGCCCCTGGCATTGCTGAAGTTCATGGGCGACGGTAACCACTCACCATCAGGTGGGCCGTGCGCTCGTCTGCCTGCAAGGGCATTAAAAAAAAACTAATTTATGTGTATTATCTATGGTTAATATTAAAGAGTATTGTCGTTCGGACTTTTTGGCGGGAACGCGAGGAGTGAAGTTGTGTGATTTGTTTTATTTTGTCTATTTAGTGTTTCTTCGGGTTTAAATGTGTAATAATGGTGGTTTATTAACTGTTTAATATCTGTGAAAGTGCACAAATGTGGGAAAATGAAATAAAGCCGCTGGACGTAACTTCTCGGGATCCTCCAAAAAGTCCACTGACAAAATCTTAGTAAATTACCACCATTTTACTGAGATTATATTTCATCCCGTATCATCTCATTTAATTTCATCCCAGTTGATTAATGTCTCAAATTAATCATCTTCATGTCATTTCACTCCATAATATCATTTTTCATAAGAATATGAATATAAATTAAAATAAGACATGACTTAAAGGTCTCAGTTACCGGGTCATAAAATCCCTTAAAAAAAAACATTGTCGTTCGGACTTTTTGGCGGGAACGCGAGGAGTGAAGCTGTGTGATTTGTTTTATTTTGCCTACTTAGTGTTTCTTCAGGTTTAAATGTGTAATAACGGTGGTTTATTACCTTAAATATCTATGAAAGTGCACGAATGTGGGAAAACGAAAAAAAGCCGCTGTGCGTAACTTCTCGGGATCCTCCAAAAAGTTCACTGAAAAAATCTCAGTAAATGACCACCATTTTACTGATGTTACATTTCATCCCATATCATCTAATCTCATTTGATTTAATTTAATCCCAGTTGATTAATGTCTCAAATTAATCATCTTCAATTCATCTCATTTCATTTCACTCCATATTATCATTTTTCCTAAAAATAAGATTATATAAATTAAAATAAGACATGACTTAAAGGTCTTAGTAACCAGGTCATAAAATCACTTAAAAGTATTGTCGTTCACAGGTGATAAGTTCTAAACAAAGACCACGTCGTCTCTGCATCCGCGGTTCGAACGGTAAAGACTACATGTTCCTGCTGAAAGGTCACGAGGACCTCCGTCAAGACGAAAGAGTAATGCAGTTGTTCGGTCTCGTGAACACGCTGCTGCAGGCCGACCCGGACACTTTCCGGCGTGACCTAGCCATACAAAGATACGCGGTCATCCCGCTCTCCACTAATTCGGGTCTCATTGGCTGGGTGCCGCACTGTGACACCCTGCACTTCCTCATCAAAGATTACAGGGACAAACGCAAGTGTTTGTTGAACATCGAACACAGAATCATGCAACGGATGGCCTCAGATCTCGATAAATTGATGTTAATGCAAAAGGTAATCACTTTTATTGTAATGTTTCACTTTCAATTGGTTACTAGACTTTTTAGCCAACTCACCTTTTTTTTCCCTACTTAAGCTGATAGTCTTGAGTGGCTATATTAGCGTCGCCTTAACTAGTAGGTGAGCTCACGGGGCTCAAACCTGATGAGACCAACTCACCTTTTTTTATGCCGCGAAGCGTTCATAGCGGCTATTACTAAACAATTGAGGATGACTCTGTTTAACTTTGACTTGTATTGAGTTGGATAGCGGCATTCGCGTTGTGGTGTCTGTGGATTCCTTCGATTGGGCCGTGTGAATAGATAAGAAAACAATATCTAACAAAAAATACTTTTTCAGGTGGAAGTTTTTGAGCATGCCCTAGAGCATACGGTTGGTGACGATTTAGCGAAGTTGCTGTGGCTGAAGAGTCCGTCGTCGGAGGTGTGGTTCGAGCGGCGCACCAACTACACGCGCTCGCTCGCCGTCATGAGCATGGTGGGCTACATCCTCGGCCTCGGAGACAGGCACCCGTCCAACATCATGCTCGACAGAGTCACTGGAAAATTTTTGCATATTGACTTTGGTGATTGCTTCGAAGTTGCCGTTACCAGAGATAAATTCCCGGAGAAGATTCCATTTAGGCTGACTAGAATGCTCATTAATGCCATGGAGGTGAGGCGTTCAATATGCATTCTTAGTTTTTAGTTCCATACATTTTTAGTTTCACTTATTTTCATGTAATGTGATTTAAATCTAATTAATTTTATACTCTTTTTACTAAAGCATCTTTATGAAATATGGCTCTGTCTGCTAAGCTGGTATGTGAGAACGGGCTTAATGGATTTGAATAAATATCAGAGTTTATGAATAAATATGTAAACTACAAGTAACATCATGAGCGTCACTCGATGTGAAATGTTTGTAATTAAAATATGACGTTAACGCCCGTATTCTGTACAGGTGACAGGCATCGAAGGCACGTACCGCCGAACATGCGAATCTGTGATGGAAGTGCTGCACCGACACAAAGACAGCGTGATGGCCGTGCTCGAGGCGTTCGTGTACGACCCGCTGCTCAACTGGAGGCTCATCGAGGCGACGCGGCGCTCGCGGGCCGACCCCGACGCGTGCCCCGCGGAGCCCGCCAGCCCGCCGCGCGACCCCCCGCGCGAGCCCCCGCGCGAACCCCCGCGCGACCCCGCGCAACCCGCCGAGGCCAACCTCAACAAGCGCGCCCTCTCCATCGTGAACCGCGTCCGGGACAAGCTCACGGGCCGCGACTTCCCGCACATCGACGAGACGGTGTCCGTGCAGAAACAAGTCGACCTGCTCATCCAGCAGGCGACCAGCAACGAGAACTTATGTCAGTGCTATGTCGGCTGGTGCCCGTTCTGGTGATGTCCTTTACAATTGAATATGTAATTTCGAAAAGGGCACATGTCGCATATTTTGTCAAATACGTTTTTTCATGTAGTTTTGCGGCTTACCTACAACAATTTTATAATAATTCAAGTAATTTTCAATTGCTAATTATCGCTAAAATATATCTCAAAAGTTAATATTTTAAATTTTACACTGCATTGGAAAATAATCAGTTTTTTTCCATTTCCTGAACCTTTTACATTTTCAAAGATGTGCCCTTTTCAAACTTGCATATTCAATGATTGTGATGTGTTATTGAGCATTTTTACTAAGTAGCTGCTGTAAGTTGTAACTTTTAATTTTAATCTAATAAATATTAAATACAATAATATAACAATGACTTAAATTGCAATGTTTTACTTCCAATGCAAATGAAAGTTTTGAAGAAAACAATGACAACAATATAGTTGTTTAACAAGTGTACCGTGCAATGCAAACTAGACTAGAATAATAATAATGCCTCTAACGAAGGATCTGTTCAATGAAATATTTGATTGTTATATTATTCGTAATTGTGTTGTGTAAAATGAAAATGATTCATTAATTTTAAGATTTTCAGTTGGGAAATAAACGAAAAAAAATCTTTATACTGTTTAATTTCTGTTATTAAAAAAAGGCTTAAAAATTTCATGCACCAAAGATATCAGGAAATTAAATTAATAATTGTTTCTAAACTCTAATCTATATCCAATATTGACTACTTGCGACCCGCCCTCGCTTCGCTTCGGAAACAATAAATTTTATTATTGATCGCTGTCCCGTGATGTTACCCGCGGTTATTGTCGTACCGCAGGTGTCGCCGTGGGGCGAAGCTAGTCTAAAAAAAGTTGCCTAAGTTACTCCTTATATCATCAAGGTACTACCTATCAGTGAAAGTCTCGTCAAAATCGGTCCAGCCGTTCCAGAGATTAACGGGAACAAAAAGACAGATAGACAGACAGACAAAAATTGTAAAAAATGTTATTTTGGTGTATGTATGTGTTTGGTATATATATTCATATGCATGTAGTAAAAAACGATTATTAGAATATTACAAACAGACACTCCAATTTTATTTATATGTATAGATTTATGAAATATTTTCAAGAATACCAAAAAGCATTTCCTACATTCTCATTTTTCTTTGGGCGTAAAGACTTGAAAAACGGCCAACACATCGACCTGTTTGAGATATGGAGATGGAGGAAAATATCAAAATTCTGACGCGGCACAGCACCATATGCGCGCAAAGGAGTTTCGAGTTTTTGGACGCGGTGTCAGAAAGAGAAGCGACAATCTAGAAAAGCTGCTGGTAACAGGCAATGTATGCGGAAGAAGACCCAGAGGCAGAAGTTCAATGCTAGTCAGACCAGATACGCTCTAATGTCGACACCTTAGTCCACGATGCTATCCACTCTGCTGAGGATAGGCAGTGCTGGTGTGGAATAGCCCAGGAGAAAGCTATTCAGGGAGGCCACGACCCTTTGCATTGAGGACTTTCGAAGCAGAGAGGAGGTAGTTTCTAAAGACTATAATCACAGACAGTGCAATTCGGATTCAAAGATATTATCATAAGCAATGGATTGAACTGGATTGAACTCGCACGCGTGCTAACATTTGATTGTTGCTAATAGGCTTTATAGAAGTGCTTTCTGTGCTTTTTTGTATAGTGAGTATAATGAATATGTTTTAAACGAAACTTGTTCCCTATAGCCAATTCCATAAAAAGATATATTATTATTATGTGCTGCGTTTCGTTATGCCTTTCTGTCTGGCGCTGTCTCGAAAGGCAACAAGCTTGTGGAATTCGGTGGTTTACAAAATAAATATAGCGTAAAACAACCACCATAGTTCAAAGTTTTGATTAATAAACAAGGTTATTATATAATACATATAACAATGTATATTATGCTTATAAGTAACGAAAATAAATAAAAAATATGAATCTTAAAATACCCAGGATAACATTATGTAATAATGTGCTTTACGTTACTAATGAGATTTTAAATAAAGCGACATCTATCCTATGATACACAAAACAGGAACTGTCAGTTTGACTTTTACCATTGATTGTCATTAGGAAGACGACATTATTTTTTTTTGTCTTTCGTTCATCTTTCGTTACATCAGAAAATGCTTAATTTCAAATTATTTTGTCATTATAAACATACGTGTACGGTTACGATATGAATCTAAATTTTCGTGGAATCACAATTTAAATATTAGAAAATTCAATTATAACAGCATTGTCTACATATTGTTCTTCTGGTTATTTCCTACTTCATACACACAAAAAATCTTAATACATTGGCCGCTTTTCTATGCAAGTCCATGTAAACATAACATTTATATACACACAAGTCTTTTTTATTTTTTTATTGCTTGGATAGGTGGACGAGCTCACAGCCCACCTGGTGTTAAGTGACTACTGGAGCCCATAGACATCTACGACGCAAATGCGCCACCCTCCTTGAGATATAAGTTCTAAGGTCTCAAGTATAGTTACAACAGCTGCCCCGCCCTTCAAACCGAAACGCATTACTGCTTCACGGCAGAATTAAGCAGGGTGGTGGTACCTACCCGTGTGGACTCACAAGAGGTCCTACCACCTGGTTTTACACGGTGATAAAGCCGTAGGTTAATCCATAACTGATTCGCCCCAGATCTGTAGAATATTCGTAATCATCAGTAATTACGCTAATTATTTATTTATTTGCGGGCTCATTTTTATGATATTATTAATTCATTGTGGAAATCATGATGTTCGACCAGCCCATACCGTGGGCTCCGAAGGTCAAATATTTAGGCGTCACCCTCGACAGTAGGATGACATTCCGCCCTCACATCAAGACGGTACGCGACCGTGCCGCCTTCATTCCAGGACGTCTCTACCCGATGATATGTAGGCGAAGTAAAATGTCCCTTAGAAATAAGGTGACACTCTACAAAACTTGCATACGCCCCGTCATGACCTATGCAAGTGTAATGTTCGCTCACGCGGCCCGCATACACTTAAAATCATTTCAAATCATTCAATCCCGTTTTTGCAGGATAGCCGTCGGAGCCCCGTGGTTCGTCAGGAACGTCGACCTCCATGACGACCTGGACTTAGAGTCCATCAGTAAGTATCTGCAGTCGGCGTCCATGCGCCACTTCGATAAAGCGGCACGACACGAGAACCCTCTCATCGTGGCCGCCGGTAACTACATTCCCGATCCTGCGGACAGAATGGAAAGCAGTCGACGTCGCCCAAAACACGTCATCTCGGATCCTCCCGATCCACTAACGGTGCTTTTAGGTACTTCAAGCACCGGTCACCGTTCTCGTCGAACCCGTCGCTTGCGACGAAGGGCTCGACGAGTAAATTAACTCTCAGACACAGCCCACTGAGTTTCTCGCCGGATCTTCTCAGTGGGTCGCGTTTCCGATCCGGTGGTAGATTCTGCGAAGCACGGCTCTTGCTAGGGTTCGTGTTAGCAACATCGTCAGGTTTGAGCCCCGTGAGCTCACCTACTAAAGTTAGGGTTACGCTGACATAGCCTCTCAAGGCTCTCAGCTTAGGTAGGAAAAAAAAAAAAAAAAAAAAAATATGGAAATCATTCGTGAAACTTGGGTATGTATTTGATACCTGCCTGTAGGATATGAATACCGGTAGACTATACCATCGATTGATGTCAGTATATCAGTCGTCTTATCCACGGGCCACGCCCGCTACGAAGCATCTCAACAAGGAAGAAACATCATCTGGAGCATCACATCCTTAAGTCAACCCGCGCCGTCGTCAGGATATAAGTTACATATTGGTGGCCGTATTATGAGCTCACAATATTTGATGCCATTGCAACACTACCCATTAGCGGATCCAAACAAAGCTTTTCTATTCTAAGTATCGATGAATAATACCTATTTGTAGTATATGTTACTAGAACGAAGGTGATACCAATCATCGATATGACATTTCGTATGATAAAATAAGATTTTGTAATGTAACAAGATTGCGTGGCGATAAGTGACATCACCGCGGAATAACTTCTCACAATCATTTTCCGGTTGTTTTATATCGCTGAGCGTCGCTATTACATATTTTATTGAATAAAAAAAAGGTTAATTCGTTATTTTGTTTTGGTTTTATTTTGGTTTTAATTATCCTACGGGCTGCAGAGAGACCGTTGCTGAAAACATAGACAAGTAGCAGCACTAGTCATGTACTCAAAATTGTAAAAAAAAAACAATATTCTGTTAATGCTCTTTGCAACAATGTTATACATCAACTAACGTATGTGGCTTACGAGCCCTAAGACCTGTACGGAACGAGTGATTGCCACCTATCTTAGAGTAGGTA
Organism: Bombyx mandarina; assembly: GCF_003987935.1. The sequence continues at coordinate 2,729,909 of NW_021011505.1, read as the reverse complement.
TAAGATACGTGTTGGTTCTAAATTTAGATCGTCGTGAAGGGCGACATTCCTCACAGGTACCACGGTGCTCCCACGGCTACCTTGCAGAAACGGTATGGTTTAATGACCTGGAGTGTTTATGCGCATGGGGGCTTCGTGGGTGAACACTACACTTCCATAGATCATGACGAAACGTATGCATGTTTTGAAGAGTGTTACCTTATCAGGAAGGGATAATTTACTTCGCTTGGAGGTCATTGGGTAGAGTCGACCGCGTAGAAACGCGGCTCTATCGCGTATTAACTTAACGTGGACACCGCATGTCATCCTTGTGTGGAAGGTGATGCATAGGTACGTGGCCTTTGAGACCCACGCTATGGGCTGGCCAAATATTCTAATGGCGGGAATAAAGCACGGTAGGGCTTAATTCGTGACGAAATACTAGTTGCAGTGGTGTCGGGAGGGTAGCCCCTTTTGAAGAGCACGGCTGTGTTTTTAGTGGGCAGCTAGCTTCCTCATCTCATTCCTCATCAGCGACATAAAGTATATCAAGGAGATCTCAATGACTTGGTACGGCTCTCAAACAAGGCTATAGGCTATAGGATGAAAGATGAAATATTTAAAGAAAGACTTAGTGATTTGGAAAAATCAGCATTGGACACTTTGATAAAAGTTACTTTCTATTAGGTATCTAGAAAATCACTGATCGAATGGCTATTGAAGTGTTGTCGTGGAACTTAAATATTAAGTGGTGGTTAATGGTAATATTAAGTTATGGTCGTGAGATTTCACCACGGAACGTTACATGCTTGTCCAGCGGTATCATCGGCCCTTTTTTTTTTGAAGATGCGTGAGGAGCCGCGCTCACTGTCAATGGCAACGATATCGGACGATGATAACAAACTTTTTGTGGCCTAGGATAGATGATATGGATCTTAGAAGCATATGGTTTCGACAGGACGACGTCACTTGCCATACAGCACGGGAAACATTAAATTTATTGGATGAGAAATTCGAAGTCTTCGTCATCTGGCGTGGTGGCGACATCATCTGACCACCGATCGTGAAAGTTAACACCGCTCGACTACTTTCTGTGGGGTTACGTGAAATCATTAGTCTATGCAGACAAACCACAGTCTATTGCCGCCCTGAAGGTGTGTTCTTCGTGAAATTGAGCACCATTTATAATAACATAATATCATCGAATAGGTACTCTATAAAATAAAATAAAAATTGTGGCATTATAACTTAAACAGGTTTTTTATTATATTTATAAATTTGAGCACTCTTAATGAAAAACCCTTTACTTAGGAAGCTTTGAGCTGTAATATGTTGTTGAAAATACATTTTTTTTTTATATGTAGACCCCCGAGGGTTAACTCTGCGCTCTGGAGCTTACTCGCGATTAGGGACTTGTTTCTACTCGGGTAGTAAACGGTTGTATCGTCAGCGAATAAGGCTAGCTGAGTCGGCGGCGACTGGGGAATATCGTTAATAAATAAACTAAATCGGCTTTATTTATTGCCTAGATGTGTGAACGAGCTCACAGCCCACCTGGTGTTAAGTGGTTACTGGAGCCCATAGACAACTAAAACGTAAATGCGCCACACTTCTTGAGATATAAGTTCTAAGGTCTCAATATAGTTACAACGGCTGCCCCACCCTTCAAACCGAAACGCATTACTGCTTCACGGCAGAAATAGGCGAGGCGGTGGTACTTACCCGTGCGGGCTCACATGAGATCCTCTCCACTCACATGGGGTCCGCTTTTGCGACGTCGAAGAAATGGGCTCCCGTGTAGATCGATTTTAGTCGGGTTAATCTGTTGTACGCATGAATGATTTGCACGGAATCCGAATTGTTTATCGATGAGAATGCCAGACTAATTGTTGTACCAAGGACGTAGTATCTTGTAAATATAAACTCGAAAAACTTATGAATTTGCTGATTTCTATCATCAGCTATTTTGTTTCAAAGCTGTTCAGCATTCCAGTTTGAAGTCTGAGATCCGGTAACCATTTAATACCAAGTGAGGTGTGAGCTTACGATCACACGTTACACGTACCCAACGATTGCATGTAGTGCAATGACGGTGCAAATAAAATTTAAAAAAACGTAAAATGGAACCAACAGTATAATACAGAATAACATAGTGTACATAAAATGAAATGTATTTGGCCATGAAACGTGACCTCATTTCTTGTATTTTCAATTTGCATTGTATCGCAATTCTTATTATGCGTTCAATTTAGTTGTATTCAAGTTGGTCATGAATCGAATATGCATCATAAATATGTTTAATCTATCAAGACAATGCAGAAACAGATTCAGTCTATCTTTATCTCGATATATTATTGTTTGACCAAACATGTCAATTTGCAAATATTGTCGTCATAAGTCACAACGCAAAAGGGAAGTTCAATCATGAAACAATATCTAATCAAAGATCGTTTAACTGTAATCAGTTGGTCGCTGACCGCACTGGGAACCGCGCGCACCAACACGCCAGAGACAAACGCACGCACAATGGATAATTTTCAAATCGTGGACTTTAATTCTCTGGGTAAGTTTTTTTTTTTTATGTTCGATAAAGGAGCTAAATGTTTCGTCACATGGAATTGGAATTTTAAAAATTTATAATGCATTTTTTATTCGTTTCCTTATGACTCGCGTAACTGCTATTTTAATGTGGACAATGTAGGATGGACGTCTTAAAAAATCGTTTAGTACACAAATACTCAATAAAAGTCCGTAACGTTGCGACAATATTGCGTTTCAATAACGTAACATTTAATTTGAATAACAACTAACGTGTTTATTCGCAATTGCTTCTTGCTTGTCGCCAAATACATTGAATAATTTTAAAGTCCTTGTTAAAATATCACGAAATTTTGTTTTCTTTGACTAAATTAGTGTATTTTTAGTTTTCATATCTTTTAAATAAAAACCCTCACACAGCAACAGTTCCTTTATCTTATGAATCCCATCACGAGATATTTTTATTAAATCCAAACACAATTAACCTTTTATTTGGTAATCTCACTCCTTATCTTAATAATCTTCTGTAACATTGATGCATTTTTTTTTTTCGATTAATTTGTATTACATCAATATTCACGTTCCCAGATGAGACTGTTCAGAATCTGTTGATGGAAGCTGTCAAAATTAGGAAACGGGCCTATTGTCCTTATTCCAATTTTTCTGTTGGTGCCGCTATACTTACCGAAGAAGATTCGAGAATGTACGCCGGATGCAACATTGAGAACTCCACTTTGACACCATCGATGTGCGCAGAGAGGTCGGCTGTTGCGAAGGCTGTCTGTGACGGTTACACGAAATTTAAATGTGTGGCTATAGTAGCCCATCAAAGAGAATTCACTGCGCCCTGCGGGGTATGTCGGCAGACCCTCAACGAGTTCTGTAGTTCGGACGGTGACATCGAAATCTACTTGAGCAGGCCTACAATGGATACCGTTCTATGTACTAAACTATCACAACTTTTACCTCTTTCATTCGTGAGTTTTAAAAAGGATAGTGTCATTACGTAAAAACGGAATTGAAAAAAAAAACAATGAAAGTGACAACGTTATTACGTAAGTGTAATTTTACGGCTTCAATTTAAGAGAAAAAGTAATGGAAAGAAATTGAGAGGTTTTAATAAACTTTATTGTATAATATTCTCACTTTGATAACACAACGCTTAGATTACTTAATAATAGGTGCAATGTGTGTGAATTGAATTTCTGATGAAACGTTGTTATTAAACAGACACTTGTTTCCATGAGAATCAAACACAAACTGTGTTGTGAAGATCCACCTTTTGCCGGGGACATCCCCGGCTAAGCGAGACTAAGAACCTTCTGGTGGTAATCTTTACACCAGTTTCAAATTTAAGAAATTAACAGTCTTGATTTGTTGTTTACTATAACAATGAAAATTGAAATAAAAATTTGGTCATTTTTCTAAAGACTTACTCGTAAAAGAATTGTACCTTTTCCAATGACCTTGCCATGGTTAGTTTTGTATTCTACTTTTCATAAATAGACTAAGAACCTTCTGGTGGTAATCTTTACACCAGTTTCAAATTTAAGAAATTAACAGTCTTGATTTGTTGTTTACTATAACAATGAAAATTGAAATAAAAATTTGGTCATTTTTCTAAAGACTTACTCGTAAAAGAATTGTACCTTTTCCAATGACCTTGCCATGGTTAGTTTTGTATTCTACTTTTCATAAATAAACATTACTTGTAAAAGTAGAGATATTTCCATTGTTGGCAACTGTCATTACGTCTGTATTGACATTATTTTTTATTTAGTGCTTACACAAAAATTAAAAATTTTGCGAAATGTACCCAAATTCTTATAAATTATTACGTTCACATCAGAATTCGGTTAATTTTTGCAATGAAACCATGTGTCTGGATTATGTGTTACGATGTCATCATGTGTAGATAGATATTAAATGTAAAAATTCGTTATGAGTTAATGGAAATGCAAAATGGCAGTCAACAATTATTATTACCATAATTATACCCGTATTGTTTATTATTCAACACAAAAATATATTGTTATTTATCTTATTGGCAGTGATTATTGTTCATCTAAATATTATGTGTAATATCTACTATTAATTCCAGATAATACACGTATTCGCAGCGATATCAGTTTTGACTGAATGAAAACATATATTTATTTGTTACGAATTTTGTTCTCGAGATATTCGCACGACCTCTTTTGTGATAACGTGTGAGTTTTGGTTTATTCATACGCCGATTGGAAACCTTCAAAACCATAAATTAATTTTACATAGACAATTCGGTTATCTACGCTAACAAAATTGTAAAAAATGAGAGTGTGAGAATTAAACTCATATAAAATCTATTTGGTTTATAAATAATTAGCAAAAAGGTTTCAGTTTAATAAGGTACGCATTTGACTGTTGCACAGAAATACAGATGGTTTATTCCAAGTTCAAAACGCATCCAAATTTTTAAAATTCAATATTTTGAATTGATAACTCCAAGTAGAATGACATTCACTTATGACGTCACGAGATAGTGAATAAATGTCATAGGGTTTTCGGTCAAACTAATCCGATCTTTTTTAAATTGAATTTTAAGCACATTCTTCTGAGATGTTGGATATTTTAACCAAATCTTTCGGCTAAATTTTTAAGCACAGTCAAATAAATACCTTATTGTAGCGTTTCTCAGTACTTGAACCTAATACCTAATGTAAGAAGAAACAAACTCATGTCAGACAGTCGCGTGAAATTAATTCTTAAAGCGTCTATAAAAGTAACGACTCTTTAACAATTGCTATTTACATTATTAACAATTAAATAAGCTTCTTAATATCTATGTTATTTGTATAAACATTAAAAGTATACTTTTTACGACTTACCGTCCTTTTAATTTAATAACGAAACAAAACTGTTATAGTAATACTTATCGAAAATTTTATTACGACATTTATAAATACGAACTAATCTAATATAATATACTTAATGTACAAAGCATATGAATACTCAATATAACTAATGAAGGAACTTAAAACAAACAGAAATGTTAAGAAAATTAAACTTTTGTTTCTGTTCATATTTCGGATATTTATAAATATATTGGATCGTAAATAAGAAAAACTCACTAGGACATAAACATTACGATACCTACTCATTTTTCTTTTAATTATCTGTTTTCGACAAGATTTTATTGTTTTAATATACTTTTACGTTCTTCTACCGTATATTATTATAATATATGATGTAACATCGTATATTATAATAAGATACTGTTACGTTCTCAGGTCGAGCGAAGTTGATTTTCGCTTAACATTTCTGTATATATATATATATATACCATTACAGTTGGTCCACTACCAGAATGGACACCAGCCGATATAGCACTGACAGAGGTTCTCATTGCTTGTCGCCTGCTTCACGAGCAGTTCCACTTGTTGGGGCACGCTCACTATAGATTCAACATTAGGAAAGTCCCTTCCAGTCAATTTGTCCCTAATCCTGTTCAAAATGGCGACCGCGCGTTTATTTAGATTAGCCTCCGGCGGGATCTCTGGTGATTCGTAAAGCAAATGATTTCGGCTTCTGTTCGGGAGGGTGTACGAATAGTCTATGTCTGAGGAGAACGAGGACTCCGTGATGGAGTGATGGTCGTTGTCTACAAGTCGCCAGTTCAGTAACGGGTCGTAGACGAAGGCTTCGAGTACAGCCATTACGCTGTCTCTGTGTTTGTGGAGCACGTGCATCACAGATTCGCAGGTGAAGCGGTACGTACCTTCGATGCCGGTTACCTGGATCAAATTTATTTATTTACTTTATTTATTAGGCACACAATACACATAAAAAGCTAAAAAAAAGATACACAATAAATAACAAGTAAAAAATCTGGCTGTTAACATAAGCCATATGCGCACGACTAATCAAGATAAATGTGTTGAGTACACAATGTTCCTTACAAATATAGGATAAAATAATGATAACGAAAACTAATCTAAAAAAAAATCTAAAAAGAAGACTTACTTAATCTACTATTAATATTTACATGGAGGATGCCCTTGAACATGAAACGTTAAAATACTGATGTGAGGTAGAGATCTTTGACCTGAGACGGCAAACTGAATGCCGCCGCCCACTTTGAGAAATAAGGTCAATGTCTTCAATATACTTTCCAACATCTATCTGACGATTTAAACTGAAACACGTGACTGCTTCGCGTCAGAAATAGGCATGACGGTGGTACCAATACAACCGTGCGAGATTACAATACGTCCTACCACCAGTCATGCGTAAAATTGCTTTAGCGGGTTTGATTTTTATAACATTATTACTGGTGGTAGGACCTCTTGTGAGTCCGCGCGGGTAGGTACCAAAACCCTGCCTATTTCTGCCGTGAAACAGTAATGCGTTTCGGTTTGAAGGGGGAGGAGGCAGTCGTTGTAACTACGAGTATACTGAGACCTTAGAATTCATATCTCAAGGTGGGTGGGGGCATTTACGTTATAGATGTCTATGGACTCCACTAACCACTTAACAGTAGGTGGGCCGTGAGCCAAAAGCCAACTAAAGCAATAAAAAAAAAGACGTCGTTATTCATGCATCAAGGATGATGTCTTTCGCGAGCACGTGCTATGTACGTGTTTTCTAAAAACTGTGGGATTTGAACATGGGCATAGTCGCATCGCTTGACACGAGTAAACCGAACGCCTTAACTTTCGGACCACGACGTCTTCTCATATTTCTTTGTTTACATAATTTGTCCTGTCAGAATCAAGGTCATTTTGCGTGTCAGATCGACATTGAAATACATTTAACAACTACTATGTACCTACAACTATGAGGGCATTATTTTTCAAGAAGTTCAAATCTGATGACATAGCGTGATCAATTAATTTACAATTACATGTTGCGATGCGGACGAGTTTTCAAAGAGACCGTTAAATGATAAAGATTGACTTCAATAAAAAATTTAAAAGTCCATCTTGATTACTCATTCGATCAATTATTGGGGGCCGTTCATGTAAGAGCACTTAGCGTAGTTATTCTATATCATTATTTAACTTAATTTCCATTAATATAGCAAGTATTATTTGATCGTGTTTCATTTGTCTAAGCTAAATAAAAAAAAACTGATTCGATTATCGAATGTTGCACATTATTTTAAAAAAAACGTCATAGGTACCGTTTAAAAAAGTTTCACTCAAACATCTCAAACCATGAAGGTTCTATGTCAATTCAAAGTACCTATTACAATAGAACGGCAATTTCATACTTTAATCCCTATTATTAAGATTATGAGAAAAGATAATAGTACTGCCAGTATTTACGAAATTATCTCCAATATTTTTTTATATTAACAATAATTTAATTTATTTAGATTTGTAGTTCAGAAACAACAAAGATACATATTGCCGGATAAAGATTGCTTCTGGACCCTAGCTATAAATTACCAGCCGATCTGTAGACCTGTCGTTACGTAAAATCGTGAACCAGGGAACGCACTATCGTATTTCTTATAGCGGATCCACTCGGCATTGTCTGGGTCCATTTATTTACCACGATAAAACTTTTCCTATGTCTTTTTTTATTGGCTTTGTATGGAAGGCAGACGTCCATACGACCGACCTGACTTTGGTTAACGTCATGAAAGTCAGTAGTGCCAGAGACTGAGCTAACTCATAACATATGAATATAAAAAAAAAACAAGTTATAAATTATCTATAAATACTATAAACATTATATTTTTTTCTGTGAATTAATAACAAACATATTATGTAAATTTTCATATTTATCAAACATTATGTATCGATTTTCTTAGCTGTTCAACTGTTGTATTTGATTGCGTATGAAAACTGTTTCATGGTCGCGGGTAAACATTAGTTTAATTGCTAGACTGTGTTGTTGCTACCATCTTGTGATATAATACATGTATTATTAATAATTACTGATTGCGAACAGATGACGAAACCCGTACTGTGACGGTTCGACTTTGGATTTAGTACTTTAAACACCCTTCTTCTTCACAATCGTTTCACTCTTGAAAGAGTGGTCGTGATCGTCATGTAGTGTTTAGGACACGTCATTGCGGATCCTCCCGATCCATTAACGGTGCTTTTGGCTACTTCAAGCACCGGTCACCGTCCTCGCCGAACCCGTCGCTTGCGACGAAGGGCTCGACGAGTAAATTAACCCATATACACGCCCCACTGAGTTTCTCGTCGGATCTTCTCAGTGGGTCGCGTTTCCGAACCGGTGGTAGATTCTGCGAAGCAATGCTCTTGCTAGGGCCAGTATTCGCAACACTTCCGGTTTGAGCCCCGAGAGCTTACATACACGCCAGGGTAAAGCTGAAATAGCCTAGGTAGGAAAAAAAAGTGTTTGGATGAACTTGACGCGTCTCACGATGTCACTCTTTAAATACCTATATATCGAAAGGCGAAAACCGATTTGGTTTTTGCAAAGTTACAGGTGAGCCCATTTAAAGTTTAAAATTTGAAATGTCATGGAATATCATGACAAATAAAAATATTCTTCCGCTATTTGAATGGGATAAACATAGTTGAAGTTCAATTAAAAACGTCGAATTGTTGATAATAATACCAAATAAAAGGGAGCATTAATCTCTATATATAAAATGAATTGCTGTTCGTTAGTTTCGCTAAAACTCGAGAACGGCTGGACCGATTTGGCTAATTTTGGTCTCGAATTATTCGCGGAAGTCCAGAGAAGGTTTAAAAGGTAAATCAATATGAAAATGCTCGAAAAAAAAAAAAAAACAATTTTGTTTTCCCTATGATGTGTCACCCGTCGGTCTTTTATTTATCGATTGAGGCACTACGAAGTCTGCCGGGTCAGCTAGTTACAAATATAAACGCCGGGTATTATGCGAAATGTCTCTTAAATGAAATAGCCTTTCACTCCTCGATATTGATATGTATAAATAGCCTAAATAGACATATGACGAACTCAAGTCTGTACTTTTCGAAATAAACATAACTGGTTGGTTAGGTAGGACTCAAAAAAAAAAACTGTTATGAAAATTAATTTATAAGCAAAGCTTTTTTCTTTAAGCGTCTTGAGAAACGTGAAGTCGAGTTGTCATTATTTAAGTTGGTCGAGACATTTAACGAGTCGCGGTTCGAGTGATTCAGTGTTTAATCGAAACGCTGTCTGCGTGCCTTTCACAAAAACATTAATGCAATAATATACACCTATATACATATAACGCACGGAGAGCCTTTTCGTTTAACGTTTTCGCAAACACAATTCGCTTGATTGACGAACCAATTTAAACTGGTATCGTAATATCAAATCCGTAGTTTGTGACCCGTAATTAATCTGTTAGTTATCATTCAAGATTGCGAATTAATGAGATCGAAATGTAGGTTAAATATTAATAGGATTGTTATCGTTTTAAACACAACTCGATGCCTATAACACTGAATAGATAATACAGATATTTTGCTTAATATTAAGCTATTGCATAGCTTTTATTGCGGGCTTTGAGCGCGGCGACCGAATCAAGAAATTCCGTAACGAAAATAAAACCCAACACCCCCCACTCCGCCTACCATGTAGCGAGCTACATGGTAGGCGGAGTGGGGGGTTCAACACATTCACACGTTGCGCTTGTGCAGTGTTTGTAAATAAGCGCGCGGCGTGACGTCGCACTGCATGCGCATCATGAAAAGTCTGCCCATCTCTCTCTCACGCGCGGTCTAGCTTATGAGTGTGAAGGGGACAGTTAATATTTTGCTTTTGTTAATGTTTATAAATATAGCGTGGTCTTGTTTCATGATTGTTTTAATATTAAATTATTATTGTTCAATTATAATTGCATAAATTGATAAAAAATGCTATGCTTTACCGCGGCAGTCCCCGAGTGCCACGCATGTTTTTTTTTTACTTTTAGGTTCGCACGGATTAGCACTAACGTCTTTCTTAATCATGCTGTGACGCGCTTGGAAAGCTATTGTTCATTCACTAATTTCTCAATATGAGCATTTAACCTAAGAGCTCTAGTACTGAGCGAGTCAACTTACACCAACCAAATAATATAACTTCACTCACCTCCATAGCATTGATGAGCATCCTGGTCAGCCTGAAGGGTATCTTTTCGGGAAACTTCTCCCTCGTCTGCGTGACTTCGAAACAGTCACCGAAGTCAATGTGCAGGACCTTGCCGGTGACTTTGTGCAGCATGATGTTGGACGGGTGCCTGTCCCCGAGGCCGAGGATGTAGCCCACCATGCTCATGACGGCGAGCGAGCGCGTGTAGTTGGTGCGCCGCTCGAACCACACCTCCGACGACGGACTCTTCAGCCACAGCAGCCGCGCCAGGTCGTTGCCCGGCGTCTGCGAAAGCGCGTATTCGAAAACCTCCACCTAAAACATTGTTTTTACGTTAGAATAATTCATATACCGTAGATTGGGGGAATCGGGACCCTTTTGTAAATCCAACACAAATTTTCAATGGTTTTTCTTAGGTTAATACCAATGAAATTGAGATTAAAATAGTTCCGGAGCCTTAATTTTTTATATATTTTTTGCCCTTGTAGGCAGACGAGCATACGGCCCACCTGATGGTGAGTGGTTACCGTTGACCATGGATTTCAGTAATGCTAGGGGCAGAGCCAAGCCGCTGCCTACCGTTAAGTATTTTCCACAAGCCTCGTTTGAAGAAGGATATGTCATAGCGCTCGGGAAACACCGTGTAGGGGAACTCATTCCAAAGCCGGATGGTACATGGCAAAAAAGATCTCTGGAAACGCACTGTGGATGAACGCGAGGGCTCCAGGTAGTACGGATGAACTCTACTCCGGTGGCGGGCGGTGCGATGGTATCGTTTCGAACACTTCCTCAGAGCACTCCCGAACCTCACCTTATGCTTCAGCATCAACTTCTGGTAATCCGAGGCCATCCTCAACATGATCTGCTGTTCCGTGTTCAGCGCCGTTTTGTTCGTCTTTTTATCGCGAAATTCGCTGATTAGATTGTAGAGGGTGTCGCAGTGCGGGACCCAGCCGATGAGTCCGGAGTTGGGGGAGAGCGGTATGACCGCGTATCTCTGTATGGCGAGGTCGTGTCGGTACGTGTCGGCGTCGGCCCGCAGCAGCGCGTTGACCAATCCGAAGAGCTGCATCACGCGCTCGTCCTGCCGCAGGTCCTCGTGGCCCTTCAGCAGGAACATGTACTGTTTGCCGTCAGAGCCCTGTATGGTCAGACGTCTCGGACGCTGCTTCGACTTGATTACCTGACACAAAAGAATAAGGTTCAAGCAAATTTTAATACGCTTTTATTAGCTTCAGACGTGTGTATGTTTGTAACGGAATCTTTGAACATGATTTTGATCCCCTTCAAAACGTCCGATTAACTCGAAATTTGGTATACTTAATAAAAAAATTTAAAAAATTGAAATTCAGCTAAAAAATGAAAAATAAATAAAAAAATAAATAAAAAAATAAAAATAAAAACTAACAAAATACGCTTTTATAGAAAATTCAACTAAAAAATAGAAAATAAATTTGAATAAAAAATAGTGTAGAAAAAATTGATTTTATTGTATTATAAAAAAGGGTATATTTAAAAACACATTTAGTTTGACTTTCGTAAGTTCGAGAACACGGAAACTACCAAGTATTTGAACGTTGGACGTGTGTGAGGCTTAAACGACGAAAGGAAGATCTTCCACCAAGCAGGTGATATTGTTCGGTAGAACGACGGTCCAAATGTTGTTGTTCGTAACTTGTATATATTCAAGCTTCTTGTCGTAAGCGAGATTCAGGCATCGGTCAAATATCTTGTATTGTATGATGGCTACCCGCCACGGACGGATGGATGAGCTCACAGCCCACCTGGCGTTAAGTGGTTACTGGAGCCCATAGACGTCTACAATGTAAATGCCGACACCCACCATGAGATAAGAGTTCTAAGGTCTCAGTATAGTTACAACGGCTGCCCCACCCTTCAAACCGAAACGCATTACTGCTTCACGGCAGAAATAGGCAGGGTGGTGGTTGGTACCGAGTAGGTACTCGTGTGAGCTCGCGTGATATAACAATATAGAAGTAAGATAAAATTATGTTCTGATAATTATTACCTGTCATTGCTAATTGAATATTAATTTGTCAATCACAAAATTGTGCAATCGAATCTGAATATGAACAGAATTTAAAATGCTATAACGCCCTAATTAAGTTATCACAATTCAATAGAACGTCAAAGCTTATAGCTCTTCTAAAATTACTATTTAGTTGATGGTTAACGATACATATTTTTACGCAAAATCTTAATCAAAAAATTTTTAAAATTCTAAATTCTTGCAAGGTAACTTAGAGAGAGAGAGAGAGAATACTCTTTATTGCACACCAAAACACAATTTACATTAAAAAAGCAGATACATTTGTACAATAGGCGGTCTTATCGCTAAAAGCGATCTCTTGCAGACAACCGTTAAATTTACAGGAATTCTGGAAAATATAAAAATATAGCAGGTATGTTGCGGTGTACCATAGACAATATATACATACAATTAACAGATATATACTGTTTACATATAATATATACCAATATACATACTTAGACAATCTGAAATGAAAAACTAACTCACTTTTCGCCTGCGCTATAGTTTTTTAGGCGAGACGGCTATCAATGTTGATGATACTAATTCGCAACTAAATTCGTACCTGCAAATTGCTGTGTATGTACGAGATGTTAATTATTTTCTGATTAGGCACGTACGAGCCCGGGACGGCCAGCTCCAGGTCCTTGCACGAATGTAAGCGTTTGCTGACGTACTGCAGCTCCAGTGACGTCAGCGAACGGAACTGGGCTTGGATGCGCCGCACCACGTGGTAGTACAGATCCCACGCTTCGTTCAGGTACCTCTCTTCGTTGCTCTCCTGTATTAATAAATAATACTTAATATATCAACTCAATGTTGAAAAAAAAATGGCGGATGGAAAGCGATCGCATGCAGCAGAGATGCTAATGTTGCGATGCATGTTTTTTTTTTATGATTGAAGTATTACTGGTGGCCCGGAGGCCGTTCCAGTTTCGCCAGGACAGGTGGGCGACCAAAGGCTCAGCCAGAAGGGGTGGCATTTGCTAACAGCCACCCGAGCGCCTCCGAAGGAGACCTAGGAACTCAAGAGCAATTGCTTCGCGAATGAATCTACTACCGGATCGGAATCGCGACCCGCTGAGAAGATCCGGCGAGAAACTCAGCGGGCTGATGCATGGGTTAGGTTGCACGTCGACCTCTTTGTCGAGTTCGGCGAGTACGGTTACCGGGGTTCCTCAGCCTGCTCTTAGTGTTAGAGCTGAAGGTACCTAATGCAAGAGTTATTGGATCTGACGTGTCTAGGGCGACGACGGTGACTTGCTCCTGCGTGATTAGGATTCGGGGAGCGAGGGATGTGTAGTAACGAGAATGGATAGAATACAGAATGAATATATTAGAGGAAGTCTGAAAGTGGCCCCTGTGACAGAGAAGTTGAAAAGTGCGCGTTTGGGATGGGTATGGACATGTGATGAGAGAGTGTTAACTATGAATGTGGAAGGATATAGAGGAAGAGGTAGACCTAAGAAGAAATGGATGATCCATTTCTTCTCACACATATGTGTAAGAGGGGAGTGAGTGAAGAAATGGTATAATATGATAGAAGAGTATGGAAATAGAAAACATGTTACGCCGACCCCAGGTGACTGGGAGAATGGTAGACGAATGATGATGATGATATCAACTTGAATCTTTCAAGTACTTTTCATCATTGAAGGATTACTGGTGGCCCCGATGCCTTTCCAGTTACACCAGAGAGAGAGGTAGCAAAGATATTGGGTAAATAATACATTATAATGTTTAAACCAGGGTTATGAGACCTTATGCTTGTAACAAGTAGTTACCTTGTATAATTCGCACCAGCGCCGCGCCTCCTGTAGATCGCGCCCATACATCTGCAGGAATGAGACTTCCTTCAACGTCTCCGGAGGGGTATCCAGCATTGCGTGCATTTTGTCCAAAGTTTTAAACATTCTCTTATAATCTTTCTCGCTGAAACAAAACCTGAAATCATCGCCGGAGATTAGTTGTTCAATATTTGGTATATTTATCTAAAATTATCTGTACCCAACAAACCTTGACGCTTCATCGAGTGCTATGTAAACTTGATCGTGCCACAGTATTGCCACTTTGATCAACTCTTCCGAAATAATAGCGGCTTCGTTCACCAGATTCTGTGCATGAATGCACATAGTTTTCAATACGTAGTTGGCGGCGTTTTTCCTGGTCACGAACGATGACTTCGTCGCGACCGTCAATGGATAAACCAGGGCTTGAGGGTGAGATTTTCCGATATCAATCAAAAGGATATGAACCAGTTTCGCTACGAGACTTCGCGGCGAATCGATCCTGGCTATCAACTGTGGTATGACCTGTAGCCATATCTTGATGTCGATCTGTCGTATCCCTTCGAATATTGCATCGTAAATGGCCGGGTGATGGCCGTGGTCGAACCACAGAGTCAACAGTCTCAACGTGTCTTGCAAAGCGTTGCCGTTCGACAAACTTATGGACTTGAAGAAACCTTCGATAGCGGGTATCGTGTACGCGTTTATGAAGTCGGTTCGAGCGACTTTTTTCTCGCCAGTACCGCCCGTTACACTGCTCTCCGACGTGTTGTCTTGTTGCTTGTAAAACAGAACCGTTTCGAAGTTCATACACGCCCACGCGTGACACGCTTTGTACCATTCCGGGGCGAGGATCGTTGCGGTCGCGTAGTTCCTTAAGATTTCCGGGATCGATAGCTCATTGATTTCGTGTATTGCTTCGCACCACGAGCCCAATTTCAAGTGACAGCGCGCTAAGAGACGACAGTGTTCTTCGTTTTCCGGTTCGGTGCTGTCCACGAATCTTTGCAAGACGTCGTGAGCGTAACGTTTGTTGCCGACATCCCACAAGTTCTTGCTGTAAGCCAGAACGATTCGCGGGTCCTGCACGTGTAACATGACGTCGGGGTTCGAGATCGGATCGCTGCCCAACACCGAAATAACTATCTTATGCGCTTGATTAATTGCGCCCGTTTTCCTGCATAGCGACGCAAATTTCAACCACGTCTGAAAATCTTCTCTCGGCGACATGACTAGACTCCGCACCTGTAATATCTTCCTCCAATCCTCGACCAGTCTCTGCCCGCCTTGGAGTCGTGTCCACCAAGTCTTTCGGATTGTGCTTCGTCTTTCTTCTATTAATTTATAAGTGATAATTTCTTCTAATTCGGTTAGCAGTTGGGCGTTGACTAGTGTTCCATAAGCCCTTTGATAACTTTCTCCAACCACTGCTGTCAGCTCGACATCTATGAGACTTCTAGCAAGATCGATGTAATGTCTCGATTCGGCCCACTGTCCGTCCTGTATGTTTATGATGGCCCTGTAAAAAGCCCCGTCCTGGGTACTTTCTGGAATCAGTTCCACGTATTTCTTCATCGAGTACCATTCTTGAAGACCCCAAGATGCCGCTGCGGCCATTTTCGCAGATTTATTACGAAACTCCTCGTCCATGTTGTCCCACTGATCGTGGGTCATACAGTATAATCTTTTCCATTCGCCCATAGCTTCCAGACACCGCATCGTTCCCAACTTTGAAGCCTCGTCGTTGGGCTGAGATTCTAATGCAATAGTATACAGTTCTAGAGCTTGGTCCCAATTATTAAGTTTTTCGTACCAGTGAACGTGGTTATTTATAGCATTCTCTCCGTTTTTGTTTTCACTAACTGCTTTTTCGAGTAAGCCGTTAGTAGCTTCTTTACGTTGCAACTTATTGTTTATATGAATTAAAGCTTCAATTACCTTCGTACAGGGATTTTTCTTATACTCTTCCTCCTAAAACGTGTATATAAATTTAGAAAAACATTCAATAAGACATTTATTTAACTTTTTTTTTTATTTATTGCTTAGATGGGTGGACGAGCTCACAGCCCATCTGGTGTTAAGTGGTTACTGGAGCCCATAGACATCCACAACGTAAATGCGCCACCCACCTTGAGATATAAGTTCTAAGGTCTCAAATATAGTTACAATTAACTATAAACAACAATTAAGATTCATTAACCTTATAATAAAGAGCTTTAGCGTAAGCCCTACAGCTTATAGCTGTGTCTCCGAGTAACTTTATGGAAATCGGTAACAATGATTTTTCACAATGCTCCATAAACTCGGCCAGGTTGAGGACCGCTAACGCTAATTCCGGCAGGTCGGGCACGGTGAGTGCTCTCTCCAAGGCCGCCACCAAGTCCTTGCGCGAGGACTCGTCCAGCTCCGTCCAGCACGACATGAACGCCGCATTGAAGAGATCGCTCGCAAGTTGAGGGTTGTTGTGTGCTAAAGTAGAACAGGCTCTGTAAGTAATTTACCAAAATTACCAATTTTTTTTAAACAACTCTTGATTTATGCTTTACAATTAAGGAACTGATAAATAAATATCACAATTGCTCGCCTGATAGCAGGACTGTTGGACTCGGTCAGGAAACCGACACTGAGCAGACGCAACCACTCCATCCAGTCTTCTTTGGACACAATGTTATGGACAGACCAACATTTACGTAAATTGTGTACATTTAACGTAACTTTCTGTATAGGCTGCATTTCCGTTGTGCACCTTACCATCTAGAAAATAGATCATTTTATTATTTAAACACCCAGTTTAATTGTGACAACAAGTTGCTAATAGGTGTTGTCTACACTCACTTCGTTCTTTTGATTACGAAGTCTTGAGCGCGTTTCGTCCAAATAATCATCATCTGATGCAAGCGTAGATATTAGCTGTAACCGCGTTACCAACACGATATAGTTAGGACATTGTATTTTATGTTTCGATAATATCCTTTCCATAGACGGTATGTAATCTATGTATTCGCGGCCCATTTGAACTATCAAAGCGGAGAGAGTGTTCATTGCAGTTTGCCTCAATGAAGCGTTGTTATCCAAAACTTTGACGAGGGCTTGAATGATTGTCGCCGAATACTGCTTGACGCACAAGTGCATGGAGAGATGCTCGATGGTCTCCATCGCAAGCTTCGAAATTGCGAACGGAATGTTTCTCCCGTCAAACAGGGCGGTTATCGCTGGCACCACCGACAAGAGCACGTCATCCAAATTATTCTCAAACTTTTGTATTGTTATTAACAGTTTCTCTGTCAAAAATCTATCCTTGCTTGTGTCGTGTTTCAATACCCTAAGAATGTTCGGTAGTATTTTACGTAAGTAAATTTTAAATTCTGTACCGATCGCGACCGTTATGTGTTCGACCAACATTATTAGGGTAGCTTGGAGGTGGCTGTTGGGAGTCCAGTACTCCCTTATCATGTCAAAAATGTCTTCCAGATAGTTTCGAATGTGGATTTTCACAACAGATATCAATTGTGCTAATTGCGTCAAAAGTATTTCACGAAAATTGCTGTTTTCCGTAGTCCGAATAACGTGTAGAAGCGTTGGCGTCACCCGTGATATGTACGGGACGCATTTAATACCCAGTGATTGGAAGATAAAAGTTACAGAATGCACAACACTTGGATGGTGGTGCGCTAACGTCGGATCGCGCAACATTATCATTAGTGAAGTCACTACGATGGCTGGATAAAATTCATCTAGTACTAACGGTGACATATTTACTAACATTTCACTGATATTCGATTCAAAACTATCGACTGATGACTCTCTTATAGGTATCAAAGTAGACACAGTTTGGAAATCTATTAATCCTTGATTTACTTTATATTTATATGGATCTAATGCTCCTAACAATCCCAAAATCCGAACAGTTTCGCGTCGTTCTCGAAGTTGCTGTTCCGTTTTTAAGAAATTTAGCAAAAGATCCATTAGCTTGGGATATTCCATGTACGGAGCGACCACGTGCCCTGTTGCACTTACAACTTGACCAAAAGACCATAGGGCAACACTTCTCTTTTCGATTTGATTAGGATCTGCCAGGATTTCAATTTGAGTAGAAATCAATTCTGTTAACCATTTATTTAAAGCATGTCCACCACCATTAACCTCTGCCAAATCTCCGATGGCCTTTAGCACTGTAGATATCATAGTGGAATTACTGTCCTTTTCTTTCAGTTTCGGTATAAGCACATTTAGAATTGTATCAACAAATTGACGTGTAATTGTGGGAGCATGAGATATAATATTATTTATCATTCGTAAAGCTTTTTCTTTATTCCGTGGAGATTCTGAATGTTGCAAATCTATTAGAATTTGTACATACAGTTGACGCAATGTTGGTGTGGTATAGCTTGGGTTGAGATTGCTCAATCTTGCAAAAATGCACAGTGCTAGTTCTCCAACTTCAGAATTAGAGTCATTAATAGAAACAAAAAGACAATTTAGATGCTCTTCTACAGCAAGATATCTGTCAAATACTGGATTCATAAACACCTCAAGTACTCTGTAGCGTATTTCATGATCAAAATCTGATCGTCCAACAGACAAAATTTTACCTATGGATTCATCAATCATTAAATTTAAAGTTCGTGAATTTATCTGGGCGCATCTCTCCACAGCTTTCGTTAATAATCTTGCAGCTGTCTTTACTGCTTCTAGGCGAATGTCGTGGTGATCACACAGCAGATAATGATCTGTACACCTTCTGATGAAGGACATCAAAGTGTTATTCCATTCAAAATCAAAAGAACCTAGAGTCCTCAAAGCCAATACTAATTTATTGGCATCATGAGGTTCTGCTAGCAAAGCAGTTGTGAAGACACCTTTGTGATTTTCGTTGGTAGAAACATAAGGTTTCTTTCTCAATATTAAAGATAACATGTTCAATAATTTATCAGTTATATCTTTTTTTAAAGAAGGTAAATTATTGCTTAGTTCTTTAAAGCAAGTTGTTAATTGTGGACTTAAGCCTGTCAAACACATAGAATCTAGCAGCTCTCTAACTTCATTTGCTACATTCTCTTTCATGGCAAATCCTAGTAATGTAACACAATGAAATAATGGTGTTTCAGATCCATTACGTTTTTTCTGTGTTTCTTTGATTGGCAGGGTCAATTTGATAATATCAATAATTCTTGAGAGATACTGTTGTACATCTGATTCCATAGCTACACAAACCAAGCCAAGTGTGGTGAAAGCCATGGCCTTTTCTTTTTCTCTACCACGTAAGAATGTTATCAAATGATTTATCGTTGACTTCAGATGTCTTCTAGCAAAAGTTTCTTTGTTGAAGGCAGCTAATCGAGGTATTAACAAAAGGAGCATCTGATGCACATTATGAGCTCTTGATATTTGCTGAGCCATTACATCTGTAAAAAATAATTGTTTAGTCTCAATAGATACAATGACACTATAATTTATTTTTCTAAATAAAAAAGAATTATTTTTTCAGTTCATACCAGCTGAGATTTTTTCACAATTATCTTCAATTAATTTCTTGCAAATACTGGATTCAAATATTAGAGGTTGATTTTTTTCATCTGAATAATGTGACAATGACCATGAACCCTGAATTTTAGGACTGAGAGAAGACATTTCGTCATGAGAATCTAAATCAGGGTCTAGCTTTTGCATTAAAGAAGTGTATTTTTTCTCCCATGCTGCATTTGAGCACCTGAGTAATTCATTTAGAATTAATAAAGCTCCATGCACATGGTCATCCCTGTTCAATCCCCTTTCTCTAATAGCATGATCACCAAATGATGTCTCTGCTTCTTCATAACATTGAATATACCAATGAGCTTTGTTACTTTGCTCTGGCTGCTCTCTCTGAGAGGTTACTGCAAAAGCAGCCCTCAAAACTTTTGCTGCAGCTTCTCGTATTTGATCTTTAGGATCTCTTAGTGCTCTCATGATATGATTGAAGAATCCGTTTATTTGCTGAAAGAAATATGATGGCATAGATATAGCCAGTTCTCTCAAAATTAAAACAGCCGACAATCGTTTGCCTTCATTTCTTTCTTCAGCTAGCCATTCAAAACATCTTTTTATTTCAGTCTCCACATATTCTCCTCTTTTAATTCCTAATGAGGAAGCTAATCGTCCCATAGTTTTAGCACCCAATTCTAAGAGATTTATATCTGTAGATGGAAACACATTTCGTAGATAATTTGCATAACGTATTGTCCTTGTTTTGGTGGTCTCTGTATCACCTCCAATAAGACAAACTGAAAAGATATGTTATAACATTTTATTTATTTAAATCAGCACCACCTACTGCAAAATTTCTAGATTTGTTAATAGATTAATTATTTGGAACCATTAAAGACATGTGAATCATGGCCAATATAAAAATATAACCTCTATCATGTACCTATAGTAAGAATTCCAGCTTTTTTTTCGTTGTTATCGTAACTAGTGGTCATATCGTGTATCTGTTGATTGAAATCATCTAAAATTTGGGTCAAACTATCCTGAGACATTTCCCGCAGTTCTGTTTTGGCAAAATGTAACAACTCTCGTACAGCTCGGTGTCTTGTTTCTGAATGTCGAGATTTTAGACCTGATATCAGCTCTAATACTTGATGATTCGTCATATTGTCGCCTTTGTCAGAAATTTTCATTTCAAGGAAAGCCAGATTTGTTTTTTAAAAGACTCTGAACAAACTATTACACTCGCAGTTCATCACCATCACTGCTATAAATTATTATGAATTCAAACCTCTATCAATGTTTCACTCAAATTACTATTAGTCATGATTTCGTTTGTATATTTGTAGATATAATTGCTAGTCAACGATTTTTACCCAAATTATTAAAAGATAAATGTAAACAAATGAAGTTAATAACATTCGGCCATTGACAGAAGATTGATAGATTATCTATGGTTCACAAATGTAGGTATTTAAAAAAAAACTTCTTGGTAGTTTTCCAATTTCCAGCACTAGAGCGCATTAAGTAGGTACAGCCTGTCATCAAATATGTTATTAATGGCTCAAATAACTCATCTGTTTCATTATCATTTTCGGTAGGCAGCGGCTTGGCTCTGCCCCTGGCATTGCTGAAGTACATGGGCGGCATTTGAGTTTTAAACAGAATGTCTTCATGAGCTACGGTAACCACTCATCATCAGGTGGGCCGCATGATCGTCTATCTACAAGGACAGTAGAAAAATAATACATATAAATAACGATACAAAATAACTATTCATGTTAATTCAAGATTAAATTACAAAAACCCAAAACTTCTTCATTCTAAGTTCAAAGAGTAAATAAAAATCGTTAAATGTAGACTTTTGTTATCGTTAGATCAAATTATGGAATGTAATAATAAATTAATGGCCAGGAAAATATTGTCAACAAATGGTGTTATATTTATGCTTATTATTGACTAGTTTAAGATCATTTATACATTTACTATTATTAGAAAAAAAACTACCTCTATTGGGACTAATAGGTATATCACTTTGTAGATCGTACTACCCTCAAAAAAGTTAAAAGAACAATCCAAATCTAGCCCCGAAAATTACCAGCCTCGCTATTGCCCTTTATAAACTCATAGTAACTATTCTTGCCACTTTTTTTTCGTTTAAATTGACTTTTAGGCACTGCCTTTTTTAATTTCACCTACCTACCTACTTACTTCCATGCAAAAAGTAAGTGACTGACTGGTATCAGTCAAGAGAAGTTGTGAATGTGATTTTTTTTTATGAGTCAGGATATTCTTTCTGGTTACTGACCGTACCTATTCATGCCAAATAACAGGATTTTGCAGCTCTGCAGGAAAACACTGCAGAAAATTGACTGAATTCATTGTGTTTATTTAAAGGGAAAAGTTCAGAACAAATCATACAACCTACACATTTTTAAACACATCAATTTATTAATTTAATATTGCAATCACTTACACTACGTTATGCCGCAAAAATCAAGTAAATGTTACATATTTACAGATTTGCGTTTATGTAAGAGTTAAATAATGTAAAAGTAAAATATTGAACTCGGATTATTTTCAGCCATTCTGTGGTATTCGATGCTAAACGTTTTTTTTTATGTTCGAGAGATTACTGGTGGCCCGGAGGTCTTTCCAGTTTTACCAGGGCAGGTGGGCAAGCAAAGGCTCAGCCCTCCCTGCAGGAAGAGTAATGCTAAAAGTAGGTAGGTATGAAAATTATTAAAAAAAACTTTAGCTACATAGTACTAGAATGATTTTATTGCTAGGGTAACATTTGTATAGTGGGTGAATGTCATATTTGGTGCTATCTCTTTTTGTTTACGATGTTTCAAATATCACAAAAAGAGACATACTCTTTATACTAATTCATCTACAAAGATGACGCGTGTATTTTCATTATTAACTTCGTCATTGTCATTGTGCAGCCTCAAACGTCAAACAGCTGAGCGAGGTGACTGACTCGTTGTGTGGCTTGTGCTTCTTTTTCTTAAAAATATTGAAAGAAAAATTAACGTAACAGAATAGGCCGAACAAATTAATAGAAAAATCTACTCTATAATTTTCATCATGAGTGAATTGAGCCAAGAGGAGGTAAGTCAAAATAAATTTTTTAAACGACCGTCTATTACTACGTATGGCCAATCTAATTTCGTAACAAAACAAAGCGTCAATGGTGAACGTCCCAGCAATTGTCATTTACTCACACGTGCTGCAAGATGTCAATATTCGTTACAGATACGAAGAAGACGCCTGGTTCGGCTCGCAGCTCTTAATAGTGCAGGATCAGTGCCTACTTCAGCTAGTCCTCCGGTAACCCCTGGCGCCTCAATCCCTTCTCCTGACCTACACAGTCCACAGCAACCCTTACGATTGTCCCCAGCTCCTTCAACTAGAAGCTCTACAGAACCCACCACTCCTGACACAGCGAATGCAAATCGAGAGCCCAATTACTCAGAAGAAGTCAGGTCAGATCAATCAGATCAAAATAAAATATCAGCAGACGGTTTAATTGTAACAGAAAAAACTGACAACAATATATTGGATGAAATGCCAGACACAAAAATGACAGATCTTACACAAACACGACAGTACAGTAGCTTTGACTCAATGGGTGATGACACATTGATAAGTTGTGGGTCTGTGAGAGTGGGAAGCTTACCGCAAAATACTGTTGCCGGTTCAGAAGGGAGTTCCACAAGGGAAGATAGCACATCGAGATCTATATCTCCACCACAGTTTGTTGAGCCATCACCTGTACGACCAAGACAAACAAGTGCTTCACCAAGTTGTTCTCGTCGTTCTTTGTCAATGGAAGTAGATGATGTGTCTGAAAGAAATTCTCAATCTGAAGCTCAGCAAGAACCAATGGAGGTAGCAAAGAACTGAAAATCCAATGTAACTTGTTGTAAAATTGTTTCTAACCTATTGTGTAATTTAAGGTTGAAGATGATTCATCAGCATCTCCGGCACGTAAAATACATAGATCTCGAACTGTCAGTTGCACAGAGTTGACAGAAGAGCAATTACGCACCATTGTATCCAAGATTCTTCAAGTTTCATGGTCAGATGACAGTGCAGGTAAATTAATATATATTAATTAGGAATGAAAGGAAAGTTAATGTTTGGAAATAATCTTTCCTACCTAATTTGGAAACAATCCATAATATTTTGCAATAACAAAATTGTTATTTTTTTTAAACAGTTGTTTCAATTTAAAATTCTATGAAATCAAGATATGTTTTTTAAAGGATTTTAGAATAAAACTTGTCACATCTAATTTTTCTGTACTTAATACTTTTACTTTATCTTATTAAAAAGATAATATTTGTATGCAGGTGGGATTTTTGTGCCAACAGTGGCAGCCTCGTTACTTGATAATCCAAAACTTTCACTGACTGAGCTCATATCTGAAGCTTTAATGGATGTCATAATACAAATAGCAGATGGTGGTGATCCATTGAATCAAAAACTTACTGCAATTATTGAGACTTCAAAGAACTTGAATGAGGAGAATGGTGAGGACTCTTTGTCCAATTCAACAAGTGTAGAAACAGATGCGGATAAACCTGAATGCCCATCACCAGCCCTACCAATCCAGAAAACGATGCCCACACAAGGCTTAGTTGTTAGTTATTTACTTCAATTCTACAATAATGTAAACTCATATGAAAGAGAACACCCCAAGAAGAGTTCAGAACCACCTTTGAGTGATTTGCTCCAAAGTTTGAGAACTATACTGGTCAATCATTTGGTACTAGTGTTACAAGGAAGGTTCGAATTGGAAAAGTGCAGGAAATCACCATTATTACCTTACATATTGATTGGGAATGCACCAACGGGCCTCATCCCAGAATTACTGCTTGCTACATATCTTGATAAAGAAATATTTGATGAGGTAAGGACCTTTATAATGTAACTTATTTAACGAATATCTTGAATAATAGATAGTCCAGGCTTGCTGCGTTTGTTGTTTCACTAGTTGTTCTCAGTACTGTGGTTCTTTTCGGAACAAGTGGTAGAGTTTACAAGTTTTGTTATTCAACAAGTATGTTATGATGACATTTAAATTGAAATATAAATTATTGATTTGAATGTTTACCAACATTTGATATTCAAGATTTCTTGCAATTGAATTAAATTCAACCAAGTATTGGATTTGAAATATGTAAATGTATATGTTTGTTTTTATCTAACAAACAACTACATTGATATAAATTGGTTTATATTCATTTATAAATAAACTTAGTTAACCAACCAGTACAGTAAGAACACAAATATGCTGTATTAAACCAAATAAAAAGTTGAAAAAAACTTCTAAATTTGAACCTACTCCAATAAGCACATAATTATTTCATTATTAAATTATTATTGATTTGAAATTTGAATTTGAAACAAACATTGTATTTGACAGACAAATTAGCAAAAAGATAACTGTTATGTTTTATTATTTAATTATGAACTTATGCACATATGTTGGGTAATGTATCTGTTCATTGTGTGTCTGTCTTTATACAACTTGCACTCCGCAATCCTTTTATTAAAAGGACAACAAGTATCTTCACTAATACACTACAATAATTATTCCACTCCTTTTATTAGTATATTGTGGAATTAAATCACATTTTTAACAATCAAATTAACGAAATATACTTGAAATGTCTTAAGATTTGAAACACACCCAAGAGCAAAACTAGTGTTCTTGAAAAATAATAAAAATATTTTATTATATTCAGTTCTACGGAAGATATAATTCATTGAGATTCACTGATAAACTTACAAATACAATACAATTTTTACTAGTCAACTTGATGACTCAAAATGGGTAGGGTCATGCTGTGATACCTATGGGTTCCGGTAACTATTAAACACCAACTGAGTTATGGGTTCAGTTGCTCATTAATGCAATAAGAAGTGGTTTCTACCCTCGCAATGCGTCCTATGAGCAGTAATTACGAAAATTAAATTCTTGCGGATCCGGTCATTATTACCATTATTCTTGGATCATGCAAGACGGTCCTGAACATATGTAGCTAAGCATATTGTATTTGATTAGCAAAAATGGGACCTGCGTGCAGGTTTTGAAAACGAACATAGTACCATCCATAGTACCATTTTACTGGTGGTAAAACCTCTTGTGAGTCCGTACGGGTAGGTACCACCGCCCTGCCTATTCCTGCCGTAAAGCAGTAATGCGTTTCGGCTTGAAAGGCGGGGCAGCCGCTGTGACTATACTTGAGACTTCAGAGCTTATATCTCAAGGTGGGTGGCGCATTTACGTTGTAGATGTGTATGGGCTCCAGTAACTATTTAACACCAGGTGGGCTGTGAGCTCGTCCAGCCAACTAAGCAATAAATATAAACATCACGCAATATATGAGGACGTCTCGTCCTTTAACACCCTAGGCCGTGATGACTGCTTTTTTTTTTATTGTGGGCAGATGAGCTTAAAGCCCATGTATGGTGAGTAGTCACCGAATCTGATGGACGTCAACAAAGCAGGTACCTGCTGCTTATAGACTTCGATAGTTACAATAAAATCTTGATAATCAAGACAACACAAGATTGCCTCTCTAAGTATACTAAGCACAATTATGTTACAGTATAGGATGTATTATTAAATACTGAATTGTAATATTAATAAATCTGTAGTTATTATCTTTAGAATAATTTTATTTCTTTTAAGGACATGAATGGAACTCGTTCTGACAGAATAGGTGTTAGCATTCTGCCTTCTTGTGCTGCAAAACAACCTTGTGCTCGATTCTATCTATAGTATCGCCTGTATAATAAATAGTAGTTATCACGTTTTGCCAATAAGACCCTAGTTAATGGCTCAAGGTGGGCACCGGTATCCGCGTTGTGGTTTATATAGGCTCTAAGTATCACTAGTTTATATAGGCCTGTCTGTCTGCCCATCCAAACATAATCTTGAAACTAGGTCCACGATACTCTAATGTCACTGATATGTCGTTTTATATGTCAATGTGACAGATATACTTAAATTGAATATTTACAAGTACCAACTATAATTTAGTGCAGACCTGGGCAAATGGCGGCCCGCGAACCGGATTCGGTAGAATTTTGTCTGGCCCGTGAAGCATTGTATATATGTATATATTATTATTAAAAACACAAATAGGTATTAGTTTTTATCTAACATAAATGCCGGTGGGAGTCAAAATTTTCTCCCGGACAACCGCTCTTTTCAGCGCCTCCTATTCGAAAATATAATTATGATAATTGAACAATTACAGTATGTATAATATTCGCACAATTTAATTAAAAGTTATAAAAAATTCATCAATTGACATTCTTAGCAAAAACTACTTAAAATTAGAAAAAAACTCTTTGGCCCGAGGTCAAATTTTCATCTGCAATGTGGCCCAACTATCAAAATATTTGCCCACCCCTGATTTAGTGTAATGAAAAAGCGTAATCGATGATGGGATCGGACAGGTGTTTACTTGGCTGGTGCTTGGAGTTCGTGAAGAGATGCGCAGTGCATTGGGCACGGGCCACGTGTGCGGCGGGGCGGCGTTGCGAGCTCTACACGCGCTGTGCGAGGTGCGGGCCGGGGCTCGTGGCACGCGCCGCCCTGTGTGCGAGCTGCTGGCGCGCCTACCCTCGTTCTGTCCGGACCCAGTCACCTCAGCACCGGGCCGCGAGATCGCACGCGTGAGCTTCCTCGGGCCCTTCTTCTCAGTGAGTTTCATTACCGACAAGCCATTTTTTTTCACATAATCTATACTAATATATAAATCTACAGACTACAGTGGTTTTTACGGATGTTCCGTTATAACTACTGAACCATGCATCCGATTGACTTGAAACTTGGTATCCATGTAGAAAATACATGTACTTAATGGATAGGCTAATATTTATATGAGTGTTGGACTCCCTACACTAGTTGCGGGGGCGTTAATGATGAGAATCTTTGTGGGGGTGAGAAATAATAATGTTCATTTTAAATTCCCAGCGAAGCGGACGGATACAGCTAGTTTTTTATAAATATCTTTATTGTATTGCCGAGTTCACAAACATATGAGATGTAGTGTAGGAATAAGAAAAAAATAAATAATGAGAAGCTTTTTGAATAAGATGCATAATTCCAGATATCGTTGTTCGCGGAAGAGAACCCCCGTTTGGCAGAGCGTCTGTTCTCATCGGGAACCGGAGACAGAAGCTTGGCCTTTGCTCTGCAACGGGAAGTGGAAGCCAGTCGCAATACTCTGCACAACATCTGTCATAATATCCTGGTCTGTCCCGAGGCTAGGGAGCCTTTCCTAAACTATTTCGCGGCCATACTGCAGCGAAATGAACGACGCGCACAACTGCAGACTGATGAACGTACTCTCGCTGGTGAGTTACGTAAAATGATCCCCGTAACGAGATCTATACATATAAATAAAATTGGAGTGTCTGTTTGTAATATTGAAATAACCGCTTTTTACTACATGCATATATATGATTATATATACAGTACATACACCAAAATAAGAATTTTTACAATTTTTGTCTGTCTGTCTGTTTGTTCCGGCTAATCTCTGGAACGGCCGGACCGATTTTGATGAGACTTTCACTGATAGATAGCTGATGATATAAGGAGTAACTTAGGCTTATAACCTTTTTTTAGACTAGCTTCGCCCGGTAGCTGTAACGATTTATTGAAATTAATTAAATATCTTCATCGAGCACCTCTCTTATCTGAGGGACAAGTCACACACAGTTATATAGTAACTGTGTGTGACTTGTTCCCAGGGTATTGTTAGTATTATATAAAACCTGAGGTAGTGGTTTGACTGTAGCATTACCTACCTCTGTCTTGTAGTAACATTGAAAATTAAAATTCTCCAGGCCATTTTTATCACCTCAGATAATAGTGGTATTCAATGAAGATTAAAAAATAAAACTTATGATTTAATTAATTTCAATAAATCGTATTATTACTAGACTAGATCCCAAACTAGAATTCCCTGTAGGTACTATGAGAGTCAGAGACTGATATGCATACTTATATAAATTAAAATATATACAAATAGAAATCAAACACCTAGTCACCTACACTAGATCAAACAAATTTGTGCATCACACCAAGATTTGCTAAATACGGGAATCGAACACATGATAGTTAGGGGCGCTAATTCTTGCACCACCGGGTCGGTATAAATAACCAAATATGTCTTTTGTTACCCTACTTCTTTTTCCTTGTTTTCTACATTTGTTGGTGTTCATTCCATTGTCTTTTTACGCCAATCTAGTCCTTACATATTGACCGTTTTAGTGCGTTTTCTAGTAAAGACCACGATAGTGCTTCAAGACACAACAATGTCTTGGAAACATAATAAAAATATCAATTAGCAAAATTACGACTGAATGACTTGATGAAAATGTTGGATTTCTTTGAAATGCCGCTAACCTCGTCTCTGTCTAATAAACATACGTTTGGCTTCGGTCCAAATAATAAGTTTCCCTACATCGAACCGCTGTAACACTGTAACTGATTCCGTGTAAATATTTATGTTTACGATCGCAAGTGTCTCGGGAAAAGTACTGGCGTGCACAGTAGATCATTCACTACTATAACTTTCGGCAAACAAAATGCTGATTAGAACATTATGTGCTATTAATTCAACGTCGACTCTGACACAAATAGAATTGTAGTCTTTCAATTAACGAATTCAATATGTAGTTTTACGTAACTAGATAATAATAATACTAGGCGTATCACGTAACTCCATCCGCGCAGTTGTGGATGAAATGAGGATTTGTTGTTTTTTTGGCACTCTGTACTGATGAAATATGATTATATACTTTTATTTCAAGATCTTAACACGTAAGTATATCAAATTCGTAAAATGCATCTTCTAAAATATAATTTTTTTTAAATACATATATTTCATCAGAATAGTGTTTTGGCTTGATCCACCTTAACCATAATTATATTAATGTTTTTTGTTTGTAAACATCTTTGATGTAGGTACATACATGCCTGTGGGCGGTTTTAAAATAGTAAACAAATCGAAGGCTATGATTTGAAATTCAAAGATAAAATGTATCAAAACCATTCAAACCAGGAGTGCGCTGCATTTTTCGCTCGACATAATATTTTCCCCGTCCACTTCAGCAAACAACATAAATACAGTGCTAAACTTGTGAAATTTCATTCCTTGGAATATGATTTTAATACTGTTTATTATGTATGCACATGAATTTTTCATATGACACTTTACCATTTAAATGCAGTATAGACTCTTTTAGTATAGACATACAAAATTTAACACGAACACACCTGTATTTAGATTGTACGATTTCATTATTTGGATTCAATCCAATACCTAGAAAGTGATCGGGGTACATTTTCATTCTTGCCAAATAACTTTGTATTTTTCTCTTTTCTTTTTGTTTCGGTCACTTAATAATCGTCATTTCTTCGTGTATTTGCGACTATTATCTTACGTCTCAAGGTTGACAGCATCGCTGCGGCCATTCGCCTCTGCCCATCATAACAAAGATTACTGTACTAAAACGTTTGTAACTCTTAGTCAGAATGTATGAGAAAGTTCAAAATTAACATTATGAAAATAGCTGTTTGATTCCGCATTATACGTATCACTGTTTTCAACGTTTATAAAGCTATAAGGTACTTTAGCGTAATCTATATCTATACTAATATTATAAAGCTGAAGAGTTTGTTTGTTTGAACGCGCTAATCTCAGGAACTACTGGTCCGATTTGAAAAATTCTTTCAATGTAAGATAGTTAATTTATTGAGGAAGGCTATATAACATTACGCTAAGACCAATAAATACAAGCGGAGCACTAATAAAGAGTGTTTCAAAATCTGTTTTTTTTCCTTTTAAATAGCTCCATAACATTCTATTATTCAAAAATATTTTCACTTTCTACGTAAATGAAGAGGCGGGTAAAATTTAGCGATATGCCAAAGTAACTATTCCGCGCGGACGAAGTCGCGGGCAAAAGCTATTTCAAATTTTTTTTTTTCGTACATTACCTGGTAGCCCTGCCAGCATAGTCGAACGAATAGGTGAGGTCACGGGGCTCTAACCTGAGGAGAATTTCAATAGGAATATCACACCGACTATGTGCAGTAAAGGAAAAAAAATTGTTGACATCACGGCTGCTCGAATATTAGGTTTAAATTTAATTAGCGTTCATGCTACTTAATTGGCGTAAATGGGGCACCGGAGATCACAGTCACCAAAACGTTAATGCCTCCTCTCTGAAGTATCGATACGTGTGGGCAATTCGAATTGCAAAGTAATTCTTCATATTCATTGTTTCATAGTCCAAGTCGTTTTTGAAAATTTGTAGTTTGATTTTCAATACTCTAGTAATTACCGCGTTTGTACAGTACTACAACTACAACTGGTGTCACATCCTTGAATCCAAAATGTATGTAGATAAGTATATCGATAGGAAAATAGAAACCTATCTAATCCAGGCGACGGGACAATGCAAACGTGTCTTGTCGGATCCCCCAAATCCTCTCTCGGTACATTTAGGCCTTTCAAGCACCGGTCACAGTCCTCATCGAAATCTTCGATTACGACGAAAATTTGACGAGAGAACTGAGCGAGCGAGCACTGAGCTTCTCGCCGGCTCTCCTCCGTGGGTCGCGATTTCGATCCGGTGGTAGATTCAGCGAAGCACTGCTCTTACTAGGGCTAGTGTTAGAAAATTCTCTCAGGTTGAGCCCGTGAGCTCACCTACCCGTCCGGGCATAGCTAGAATAGCACCCTAGGTTACCAGCGAATAGGTTGAGAATTTTTTTTATGTCAAAGAATTTTAATCAGAGATCAGAGAACAAATTGTTACTAACGGTCATGACGATGCTGTATTATCACTACATAGTATAAAACAAAGTCGCTTTCTCTGTCCCTATATCCCTATGTATGCTTAAATCTTTAAAACTACGCAACGGATTTTAATGCGGTTTTTTTTAAATAGATAAGAGTGATTGAATAGGAAGGTTTATATGTATAATAACATCCATTAAATAGTGGAAAAATACTGTTATTTTTGAGGTTTCTAATTTGATGTCGTAAATAATAATGAAATTTCATGTTTCCGAAGCGAAGCGAGGGCGGGTCGCTAGTTAATTATAAAAACTGAAAGTACCGTTTTTTTTTCAACAACAAAATAACGCGGCAATGTATTTGACCAGGTATACCGTGAGCTCGTCCACCCATCTAAGCTATAAAAATAATAAATATTTCAGGCGATGGCTTCATGTTGAACGTGTGTTCGGTGTTACAATTGCTGTCCGTCCGCATTAAGCTGGAGCGCGTGTACCCGCTGTACACTTTCCAACCGGACTCGTGGGCGAACGTCCGCGACGAGACTAGACTGTACTTCACCGCGCAAGAGGCCCAGGACTGGCTCGATGAACTCAGTAAGTTTCACGAGATACTTAAATAATTTAATAAGCATGTCCCTTCGATCATTTCTGAGTATTAATAAAAATACACTTATGTATGTCGGAGAATCTATAATTATTAACACCATCGTTAGACATCATAGGGGGGAATAGGGTGATCGAGCTAAGATAAATATTGAGTATACCTTTGTTGTCTTAGGACAATTTAGATGGCGTCTACGCGCCTCCATCGGCTAGGCTCTGTCGTAGCACGAAGTTAGCCGAGTTTCGAAGATACCGCAATCGTGCTGCCATCTCTCGGGAATCGTACAAGTTTTGTTTAGCTACCAAACTAATGACCGTCTCCGACATATAAATGTTATGCTAGGATATTGTAATTTGCTTTAGCTCTGAAATATGCCTAAACAGTTAAACATTGTTTACGTCTATTTACGAATCTTCTCAGCGGGTCGCGATTCCGATCCGGTAAGAGAATTGCATTCGCGAAGCGGCGACTAAAAGAAACTTGCATTTAAGATTTGCATTTCTTTACTGGTGGTAGGACCTTGTGAGTCCGCACGGGTAGGTACCACCACCCCGTCTATTTCTGCCGTGAAGCAGTAATTCGTTTCGGTATGAAGAGTGGGGCAGCCGTTGTAACCATACTGAGACCATAGAACTTATATCTCAAGGTGTGTGGCGCATTTACGTTGTAGATGTCTATGGGCTCCAGTAACCACTTAACAACTAAAAAGACGAAATTACGCGATATTTGGTGATTACTTGAAAAAAAAAACGATGTCTATGATACGTATAAGAAATATTTGCACATACGAAATCGGTAAGACAAATGAAATACATAGTATATAATCTGTTCTTTCAGATAACGATCCGAACCACAAGTGGCCCGAGGCTAAATTCCAGACTGTTTGTTGGTTCCTGACGCTGCACATGCATCACGTGGCACTCATTCCTGCATTACACACACATCAAAGACGTATTCGGTAGGTTAACTGGCGACTGCCGCCGTTGCTACCTCTGTTTGTATAGAATTCGGAATTTTTCTGTGTGCTTGCATCATAATTCCTATAGGAAGTACTTTGATGAGTTGCTTAAGATCATGACCTCGAGCCGCCAAATTCCAAAATCTACCTTGAGTTAATTAGCATGTAGACGAGTTTGTTATAATTAACCACTCGCCATCAGGAGGGCCTATGCTCGTTTACTTAGAAAAGCAGTAAAAGAACAAGGCTGAAGAGTCCTTTGCGGTTATATCGGCATTGCTAATGGTCCAAGAGCGACGGTGGTCATGTACGATCTAAATCGATCTGGAAGCCGCTTTCATGACTTCGAAGATCATACATACCTATATATAAATTTAATCCACGGAAAATAGTAAATAATTTTGATTCTTCAATTTACAGCGCTTTCCGTGACCTACAGAAGGTAATCGAGGAACTGATGGCTGCAGAACCACAATGGAGAAACAGTTTTTCAGCTCTGCGGAATCGAGAACTATTGAGACGTTGGAGAAGGCAGATCAAACGTCTACACAGGTACCTTTTTTTATTGCTCTTGCAGGCAGACAGGCATGCGGCCCACCTGATGATGTGTGGTTACTGTCGCCCATAGACTTCAGCAATGTCAGGGGCAGAGCCGAACCGCTGCCTACCGTTAAGTACTATCCACAACTCTCGTTTGAAGAAGGACATGTCATAGTGCTCGGGAAACATCGTGGAGGGAGCTTATTCCAAAGCCGGATGGTACGTGGCAAATACGATATCTGGAAACGCACTGTGGATGAACGCGGGGGCTCTAGGTAGTATGGATTTATTTATTTATTTATTTATAATACAGTACAAAGTCAGGCTTACAGTTTTCACCAAAACGCCTGACTCGTTAACACAAAAACATTATTGAAATTATTAAGTACTATTATAATAAAAACTCTATTCCTAACAGAACCTATGTCGCCATTCATGTTAAGACCCGGGGCAGTTTTCACATCGCACCTTTAGAATTATAGAGACCCATTTCGAAATTTTTGGATTTCGACTTTAAAAATGGACCTATAGCGACCCGTTTCAGCGACTCTTAATAAGCAAATGACCAAAAGCGGCTTGTTAAGAGACAAACTTATCCATTGGTCTCTTTCACTCCGCCTCCTTCCTCTACATCTTTTCGGTTTGAAAACTTTATTCAATGTTTTCCAAATAACACATTTTTTGGGTTGGGTCTATAATTCGAAAGGTGCGACATAACAGTTTGTCGGTGGGTACTAGATCGAAGCAGTGCGCGGAGACGGCGCTGCTGGAGGGCGAGGTGATGCGGCGCAGCGTGCAGTTCTACTCGTCAGTGTGCGCGCTGCTGTCGCGGCAGCTGGACGCGTCCGCCGGGGAAGGCCCGCCGGCGCTCGCCTTCCGCGCCACGCCCGAGTGGTACGTCGAGGACGTCGCCGAGTTCATGCTCTTCGCTGTGCAGTGAGTCCCATAAACTATGCTTTTAGGTTTTAGTATGTCTGGTAACATTTTGTTTTCTTAAGTTTTAAAGTGTAAAGTGAAAATATATATTCAGGAACTAGCTGACCCGGCAGACTTCGTAGTGCCTCAATCGATAAATAAAAGACCTAAACTTTTGTATAAAACAAACTTAAACATACAAAAGGAATCTCGCCGACGGGGGACACAGCTAAGGAAAAACAAAATTGTTATTTTTATTTAATTCCGAGTATTTTCATATTTATCCACCTTTTAAACCTTCCCTGGACTTCCACAAATAATTCAAGACCAAAATTAGCCAAATCGGTCCAGCCGTTCTCGAGTTGTAGCGAGACTAAACGAACAGCAATTCAAATTGGAAGTTTATTTTGCTTCGATCAATAATAGTACTAGATTAAAGATCAGGAACAAAAATAAGACGCTCCAGTGGCCACGTTTGCAGACACGAAAACATCTTCATTTCTTAGAAAAAAGTTTAATAATGTTAACGACTTCAGTTTATTCTAAACCTTAATACTTAAACATAAAGTTTAATTACCATTGCAAAATATATGTATTTAGGTCCTTTCGTCAGAAAANTCCTTCCAAAACCTTGGTGTTACGGTGGTTTTTTACTCAGTTTTTGAACGCGCATTGCAGCGTTTTGACGTCTTAGTGTTGGCTATGATTGGACCATACTAATTTGAAATAAGACCACAAATTTATTTGTGGTCTTATTTTTCGGGCCGTTTTTGAAGCGCTAATCGCGAATCTAGTAGTATTATTGATCGAAGTTATTTTGTATGAAAAGCTATAATCCAGATTGTGTAAGCTCCTCCTTGCGTAGATAATCTTCAAAGCTGACGGTCGTGGCCTCGTCTAACAACTTTCCCCTGTATTATACAAAAAATGTATAAGCTTAATATCTGCTAAAACACAACAGAGGTTGACACCGGAATAATAATAATAATAACTAGTGGTCGCCCGGTAGTCGAAATTCGACTATAATTAATTGAAATTTTAAGTTTGTACACTATTGTGGTTCTATTGTCAAAGACTATTATACTTCTATAATCACAAATTTCGCCAAGACTACACACTATTGAAAAATATTAATAAAGACAAAGAATATTTAATCTATTCTCAATTTGACCACAGACGTCAAGAACAAAAGCTTGGCAATAAATAAATAGTATGCAAGCATGCGTGTATGCGTCAGATACAATGGTAGTGTGTGTAATGTGTTTTTATTGATTTAATGTATTTTTTAGGCATAATTTAAAAAAAATATTAGCATTCTGCACTCCTCTATATTCTCCATAACTATGGGCAATTTCATAGTCCTCTGTCTGCGCAATTTTCGTAAAATTAAAAGGTGTGCAAAGTTTTTTCTTCACGTATTAATTTATAGATAATGTTATTTGTTGTCCATTTTCAGATACGTACCTCAAATAGTCGCTGAATACATAGAGGATCCAATCATAACGTGGCTCCTCAGCGCCATCTGCAATTCCCATCTCATCAAAAATCCATATCTTGTTGCGAAAATTGTCGAAGTGCTTTTCGTGATAAACCTTTCGGTTCCGCTGAAGCTGAAAAACGTATACGAAAAGTTCATGGACCATCCGATGTCGCAAAACGAGCTGCCCAGCGCTTTGATGAAATTCTATACGGACATTGAGACTACGGGCCAGAGCACGGAGTTCTACGATAAGTTCACTATTCGATTCCATATCAGTATCATATTGAAGGGAATGTGGGAACGACCCATACATAAACAGGTCAGTGACGAAACTGATTCGGAAATATGTAATAATTTTGTTTAGTTAAATAATTTAAGTGTAAAATCTAAAGGCACATTACGTATACGTGCGTCCACAATTTTGGGCGGGATTTCTTATTTTATTTTAAAGTTTTAATTTTAAATTACAATATAAGATTGTCATCGAGCATTAAATATAAAATCTGATTACAAATTTAACAAACAACAACTATTTATTAACAATTTAACAACATTTAAGAAACCCAAAAAACACCGTCCACTTGTGCTCCCTCAGTTGGCCGCTAGGGGCGCTGTTCTAATTCCATACAAATTTGAGTTAACTTTTACGCTATCGAGAACTTGCACTAAGCACACTGGTGTTCAGTGGTCACTGTAGCCCATAGACATCAACAACGTAAACGTTGCCCACCTTAAGAAATGAGTTCTAAATCTCAGTTTTCATTACAACGGCTGCCCCATACTGCTTCACGGCAGACAGTGTGGTGGTACCTACCCGTGCGGGCTCCCAAGAAGTCCTATCACCAGTATACTGTACCTTATTGTGTGGTTCCAGGCCATCGTGAAGGAATCCCGTTCCGGTCGTCAGTTCGTGAAGTTCATCAACATGTTGATGAACGACACCACATTCCTACTCGACGAGTGTCTCACGGTCAGTGTTTAATCTTCTCCTCTTTATGTATAATTGCTTTTGTTGAAGTCGCCTATTGTTCAAATCTTACCAATGTATTTTATTGGTATGTTTTTTGAATAATTTAATTATTGAATAAATGCTTGAAGCTCACGGCCCACCTACTGTTACTTGAGGCTTGAGGTCGAAGTCTCAATTGTATTGTAAAATGGAATAGTCTTAGTTGGTTGTAGTTTGGCTTCTTTTATATTAATGCGTCCATTTCAGTATCTCACTGCTATCTCCCGTTCATGATATCATCATATTATTTTCTAATTTAACCCCGTAATTGCTAGTTTATAGTCCGACATCGTCAATGAGAGTTCACGTAAGTGGTACGGTACTTGTAGAAATAGATCAAATCAAACTACATTGTGAATAGATCTTATACCCACTCCATCTAGGAAGAAAAAGGTAAGTCGTGTGGGTTCACGACGGAAGGAAGACCTTCCACCGAGCGGAACGTATTGCTCGTTAGACCGACGGTCCGAATGTTGTTGGTCGTAACTTGTATATAATTGTACGCGTATGTTGAAAATGTCGTAAGCGAGATTCAGGCATCTATCAAATATCTTGTGTTCTTTAATGACTACCGCCACAAATCGAGAAGCGTCTCAATTGTGAAGATAATGATGTTATACAGATAACTATTTTTATATTCCGATACTTAGCGAGATAGGTGTGTTGAGTGTGTATGTGTGTAGTGGTGTGGTGTTGTCCGCAGTACCTGAAGCGCATCCACGAGGCGCAGGAGGGGGCGGCGGGCGGGGAGACGCGCGCCCGCACGCTCGCGCAGGACGAGAGGCAGTGCCGCTCCTACCTCACGCTCGCCAGGTGCGACATTCTACCTTTGTACCGTTTTAACTTTACAAATTACTAATATAAAATATTATATATATAAATAAATATATATTTACTAACGATCACGCCACTTTAACTGGTCCCGTGCTAAGTTCGTAAAGAACTTGTGTGTTACAGGTACCAGATAACGGAAATAAATAAGATTTTTATTATACACATACATATATTTAATATACATCCATAACCCTGGAAAAGACATTTTATATTTATCATATAAATATCTTCCCTTGACGGGATTCGAACTCGCGACCCCCTTGTGTAGTGACCATGTCGCTTACCACTTCACCAGACGGATTGAATTGCTGTTCGTTAGTCTCGCTAAAACTCTAGAACGGCTGGACCGCTTTGGCTAATTTTGGTCTTGAATTATTTGTGGAAGTCCACAGAAGGTTTAAAAGGTTTAGATAAATATGAAAATGCTTGGATTTAAATAAAAATAACAATTTTGTTTTTCCTTGGATGTGTCCCCTGTCGGACAGATTACTTTTGTTTGTTTTAAGTTAATTTTATACAAAAGTTTAGGTTTTTTATTTATCGATTGAGGCACTACGAAGACTGCCGGGTCAGCTAGTATATTATGTATATGTCGGGAAAACCGCATTATTAAGACCATCGTCAGACAACATCGGGCCAAATAGCTAGGGTGATCGAGTTAAGAGAAATATTGAGTACACAAAACAGGAGGGACACAAAAGCGGAGGGACTTCGGTTCCCTCTGTATTTTGTACCGTATGTTCCATGGGGAGTGCTCTGAGGAGTTGTTCGAGATGATACCGGCATCTCGTTTCTACCATCGCACCGCCCGCCACCGGAGTAGAGTTCATCCATACTACCTGGAGCCACTGCGGTCATCCACAGTGCGTTTCCAGAGATCTTTTTTGCCACGTACCATCCGGCTATGGAATGAGCTCCCCTCCACGGTGTTTCCTGAGCGCTATGACATGTCCTTCTTCAAACGAGGCTTGTGGAGAGTATTAAGCGGTAGGCAGCGGCTTGGCTCTGCCCCTGGCATTGCTGAAGTCCATGGGCGACGGTAACCACTCACCATCAGGTGGGCCGTATGCTCGTCTGCCTACAAGGGCAATAAAAAAAAAAAAAAAAAAAAAAACACGTTTGTTGTTATCGAACAATTTAGAAAACTTCTCTTGACGTTAGCAAACGAAAAAGAATGACAGTTCTTAGGATGAAGAAACCGCTCTTCAAGAAGGCTGGTTGGTAAATGTGTTGGCCTTTTTTGTGTGTATTTGATGTGGGATTAGCTCAAAGTAAAATAACACAGTTTTTTTGGAGAAGTAACAAAATGTATTATTTTAGCACACGTAGTTGTTCAACTTATAATGTCCGATCGCCATCTTGACCATCTCTGCTCTGTCCCTTTCTTCTCCATACATTCATCCCTTTCACTCTAAACGTTCCATTTCCCACATTGATGTGCTATGTGTCTTTATTGTTAAACTATAATGGGTACAATATTTACAGAGAAACGGTTGACATGCTGGAGTACTTGACGGTGGAGATCAAAGAGCCGTTCTTACGCAGCGAGCTGGTGGACCGGCTCGCTTCCATGCTCAATTTCAACCTGCAGCAGCTCTGCGGCCCCAAGTGTAAAAACCTTAAGGTGAGCTCCACACTACATATCGAAGAGTGAAAGGCTTAAAGGCTTGTAACTATACTGAGCTCTTAGAACTCATAACACAAGGTGGGTGGCGGCATTTACGTTTTTTTTATTGCCCTTGTAGGCAGACGAGAATATGGCCCACCTGATGGTGAGTGGTTACCGTCGCCCATGGACTTCAGCAATGCCAGGGGCAGAGCCAAGCTGCTGCCTACTGCTCAATACTTTCCACAAGCTTCGTTTGAAGGACATGTCATAGCGCTCGGGAAACACCGTGGAGGCGAGCATTGGTCATTGGTCTTCTGTGTCACAGACATGCCTAGTGTAGAGTTCATTGTAAAGGAGTTCTTAGTATTAATGCTAACTTAATATTAAAGTGTATAATATTAATGTTCAATAAATGTGAATATTATTATTTATACAGTATAATCGATAATTACAAAACTTTTTAACCATACAGGAGATTTCTTTTTTATTATTAATAAA
This sequence comes from Bombyx mandarina, assembly GCF_003987935.1. The sequence continues at coordinate 2,689,751 of NW_021011505.1, read as the reverse complement.
AAAAGTGCAAAAATATTTTAAATTAATGTATCTTGTTTTCTCTCTCTCTCTCTCTTTTATAATAAACGTATCTACTTAAGATGCAGCTAACAGAAAACAATTATTTGTGCAGGTCCGCCGGCCCGAGAAGTACGGCTGGGAGCCGCGGCGGCTGCTGAGTCAGCTCGTGGACATCTACCTGCACCTGGACTCCCCGCAGTTCCACGCCGCGCTGGCCGCCGACGAGGTGCGTTGAACTCATAACTACACTACTAACAACACCCGATCTACCTATCGAAATAGGCTCCTATACATGAATTTCTATATACTAGTGGTCCCCCGGCACTCGAAATTGGACTATAATTAATTGAAATTATAAGTTTGTATACTCTTATGATTCTATTGTCAATATTATACTTCTACTAGCTGTACCCGTCCGCTTCGCTGGGCATTTAAAATAAACATTATTATTTCTCACCCCCACAAAGATTCTCATCATTAACGCCCCCGCAACTGGTGTAGGGAGTCCAAAACTCATATAAATATTAGTCTATCCATTAAGTACATGTATTTTCTACATGGATACCAAGTTTCAAGTCAATCAGATGCATGGTTCAGTAGTTATAACGGAACATCCGTAAAAACCACTGTAGATTTATATATTAGTATAGATAATTACGGATTTCGCCAAGACTACACTTTAGACAAATATTTTTAATCTATTCTCAATTTGACCACAGACTATAAGCAATATGTACCTAAGAAAAGTTTGACAATAAACAAATAGTATGCATGCGTGTGTATGTCAGATACAAGGTAGTGTGTGTATTATTGTTTTTATTATTGATTTAAAGTTTGTGCATAATTAAAAAAAAATATTAACATTCTGCACTCCTTCTCTATATTCTCTATAACTGTGGGAAATTTCATACTCCTCCGTCCGCGCAACTTTCGTAAAAAGGGGTACAAAGTTTCTGCTTCACGTAGGTATTAATCTTAATATATATAAATCACGTGTCACGTTGTTTGTCCGCGATGGACTCCTAAACTACTTAATCGATTTTGAATGAAATTTTTACACCGTGTGCAGTTTGATCCAACTTGAAAGATAGGATGGTTTTTATTTCGATTAATGGTCGCAATATTTATTAATTACCATTAAAATGATTTCTTATGTTGATTTTTGTTATTAATTGTAAGTTTCATAAGTCTAAAACAGATGGCGCCTTAAATCAGTTTTTACAGATAATTGTAATACTGTCTGACATTAATATCTCATAGGTGGGGCTGTGTTAAAAATACTAACCTTTCACATAAGCTACAATTTAATGGTATAAACACCACATGTTGCTGAGACTAAAGTATAAGTGAAATTTATTTCGTAGTAAACGCAATACAGTGAAATCCAATTGTTCTTAGTTTGTGAATTTTTGGTATGAGCATAGCCGGCCGCGTGTTATTTAGAAACAAAAACCTTAGCCACAGCAACGTGTGGCTGGATCTGCTAGTAATATATAGATATTGCTGAGAGGAACTCACGATCCAACTGGTGTTAAGTGATTACCGAAGCACATACCGCTTCACGGTAGAAATGGGCAGGGTGGTGGTATCTCCCTACCTATAGTTCGACGAAGGGCTTGACCTCACCTACACATTAGGGTAAAGCTGAAATAGCCTCTTAAGGCTATTAGCTTAGGTAGGGAAAAAACCTATAGTAGTCTATTACTTAAACAAATCTTATTAACAATCAATCAATCTGAAATATATGAACTCTTTTATTGAATGGCTTAGTCTTAGTATTTTAAACAAGAAAATTTAATAATTATTGAAAGGTGTGTCTAGGGTTAACCACTGAAATCGATTCTAATATAATTAAGTCACAGTAAAGAACTACTACCAACTTCGCGCTTAAGTTTATTCTTAGTTTAGATTCTAACTTAAACATAAGACTTGGTTCTGTATATTTAGTAAGTAGTTCAGAAGGTCAGTGCATGGCGTCCGGGTCACAATTGTCGACGATTAATCGATGTCTCGTACATATCTGCAGCAGTATTTTATAAATTTACGTTTACGAGTATTTAATGATGGAGTGTTGTGATGTTTTTCGACAGAGATCGTTCCGGAAAGAACTGTTTGAAGAGGCGGCCGTGCGGCTCACAAAGTCCTACATAAAAACACCATCAGAAATAGAACGCTTTAAAGCGCTCGCAGACAATGCCTATCAAATTGCTGGTGAGTTTACTTCAACACAAGATATACTCAAGTATTCTCCACACACAGGGAACAGAACGGCTTTTGACATAAAACCGCTGTAAGAACTTCATTGCGTGTGACGTCATTTGGTACCAAATCATTTTTGGCGGGTACGCGAGGAGCGAAGTTGCGTTTAATGTTTCTTCAGGTTTAAATGTGTAATAACGGCACGGTAGAAAGTGCACAAATGTGGGAAGATGAAACAAAGCCGCTAGACATAGCTTCTTGGCCTTTTCCAAGAAGTCTCAGTGAATAACCATCATTTTATTGAGACTTTATTTAATCCCATCCCATCGCATTTAATTTAATTTCATACCAATTGACTAGTCTCAGATTAATAAACTTCATTTCATTTCGCTTCAACTGATTTTTGTTATGAATCTATAAAAAAAAAAAGACTTGGCTTAAAGGTCTCGTTACAGGTTATAAAATTATTGTTTAATTAAAAACTTCTAACAAAAATTTAAAAAAGCCATTGCAGTAGTGAAGTATCTTACATAATTTCAAGGATCGTTAGTAGTGTTTCTAATTATACGACCACCACTATATTATATATTGTGCATTTTAATAATAAAAACGGGTTCTTTATAATTATTTTTCGTTTCAGTGTCGAACCAGCAGAAAAGCGACGAATTTGCAGACGCCCCCGAAGAGTTCCGGGATCCACTCATGGACACGCTGATGACGGATCCCGTGGTTTTACCCTCTGGGAAGGTTCGCTTCTTGACATTTTAATTATGACTTAGAATATCTATTTTTTTTCATATATCGTCTTTTCTCATTAAAAGTGTACGGTTTCCAAAAATATTCGAAATTGAGTTAATATGCGGAATCATTGGGTATCACCAGTATTTTTCTCATAAATACTGTCAACAGAGCGTAGTTTAGTTTTTTTTTTTTTTGTTTACCGATGTTTTGACTGCTATTAACAAAATCAATACATAATTTTATCTTACATTAAAAGACAAATAATCTTACTGGTAAAAATTCATAAATAAATTTTGCAAAGATGATTAATATTAAAAATATCACATGTTACACCTTTAAAACACTCTCCTGTAAAATTAGTAAGTTTTGAGATTATACAGTTTTAATGCGAAAAGACGATGTGATTTTATTTTCGCGCGGTTTTGCATTGGCCGCGTCGTGTCGGCCTGGATTATCACCACCCTTTCCCCTGGGTGTCGTAAACCGACTATTCTTCGGGGATTGGGCAGCAGCGTTCTCTGTTATGTAAACGTACTGCGATCACCAACTGACTTCCAATGTTAGTAAGGTTGTAAACCCGCACGAGAAGGTCCATCCTGCCTATGTCTACTACGAAGTAGTAATGATTTTCGGTTTAAAGGAAGGTCAGCCTTTCTACAACACAATTGAGACTTCGACTTCATGGCTCAGAGTATGAGTCTGTATTAACTTTGTCTGTGAGGTTCATTATCTACAGACTGCCATGCGACCTTGAATTCTATGGAGAAATGGATAGTGTTGTTACCACACTATCTCATGCAATAAGAATATAATTACTTGTTTTTGCGAAGTTTTATTAATGTGTTGTATTTTATTTGTATTAAACAGGTAATGGACAGGTCGGTGATCTTACGTCATCTACTGAACAGTGCCACGGACCCCTTCAACCGACAGCCTCTCTCCGAGGACCAACTACGTCCAGGTAATGATCAGATTCCATTATTCCACCATCCAGTTATCATAATTGTTCTTTGCATTGATGTGTGAACGAGCTCGTGACTCACCTGCTGTTAGATGGTTACTAGAGCTCAAGGACATCATATGATTTTTTTTATTGCTTAGCTGGGTGGACGAGCTCACAGCCTCCTGGTGTTAAATGGTAAATGGAGCCCATAGACATCTACAACGTAAATGCGCCACCCACCTTGAGATATAAGTTGTAAGATCTCAGTATAGTTACAAGGGCTGCCCCACCCTTCAAACCGAAACGCATTACTGCTTCACGGCAGAAATAGGCAGGGTGGTGATACCTACCCGCGCGGACTCACAAGAGGTCCTACCACCAGTAATTATGCAAATTATAATTTTGCGGGTTTGATTTTTATTACATGATGTTCCTTCACCGTGGAAGTAAATTATGAACATTTGTTGAGTACGTATTTCATTAGAAAAATTGGTACCCGCCTGCGGGATTCGAACGCCGGTGCATCGTTAGATACGAATGCAACGGATGTCTTATCCTTTAGGCTACGTCGACGTTAAAACAGTCAGAAAAAAAATAGTGAGTTTGAAGTTTTAAACAGAATGTCTTCATAAGCTACGGTAACCACTCGTCATCAGGTGGGCCACATGATCGTCTACCTACAAGGACAATAGAAAAATAAAAGAATACATATAAATAACGTCTTATCCTTTAGGCCACGACGACTTCATGGTGGTCACGTTGAAACATGAACTTGAAGCCATCACTTGAATTTTATAACGGTTATTCCACCATTGAATTGGAATGCATAAGTCCTTAACGGCATAAATCGAGAGAATTGTGGTGTTACATTGATCTAGTGGAACCCACGCGGATACACAACATTACCTACGAGTGGTAACACCGAATTTAAAAAAATATCTGAATCTTGAATGTTTTTATTACAGCGACTGAACTCAAAGAAAGAATCCAACAGTGGCAGCGCGAGAAAAAATCAACGTAATCGTCCAAAGCCAAGGCTAAAGTCTGATGTACATAACATTACACATATAAAGACTAACGACAGGTGTGATCCGCCTTCGGGGACTATTGTCCGCGCGTGACTGAGATTATCCAGAGCGTGTGTGTTTGTGAGAACGATTCGTGAATATCTTAACTATACTAATGAACGTGTTAGACAAAACTTAGTATATATTATCGTCGTAGCTTTCCTACTACAAGGTGTCCATTGAATCAATTGATTGATATCGATGGCACCAAATTGATTACGTAGATTAAAATTCTCGTACCATAGTGTTTTTAGAGTTCGAGTGAATCAGTTTTAAGGTGTTTTAAAAGCGTTGGCCGCGAATCTTGGAACTATTGGACAACGGCAAGTGGAATTCGGTTCTAGACCACATAATATGAAAAGGTGAAGTGCATATCAATTCCGTTATTTTGATCTAGAATTTCTTGAACTTTTCTTTTGTTTTTCTGTGACTAAATTTCTCGTTATATTTTTTTTATAAAATCGAAACTTCTTCAATTGTTATCGTTTAAATGAAAATAGTTTTCAGTTAATGGGATTAATTTGCCTTGAAATGGTTTAAACATTTTTGAGATTTGATCGAATGATAGTTAAAAAAAAAACTAAAGAAGTGTCCATGTCTATTGTTCCATGTTATGTAGGCCGAGATGTTTCATATGATTTTATTATTATGTAAAAAAACTAAAAGAAGGTCGTGTGCAGTGCATTGTTACATTTATCGAACGTTTAAAATTAATGCATTTTTTTTGTATATAAAAATTTTAAATCGCAACTTTGTCCCCAAGTTTGGTATTCGGTCTGTTTAGAATAATGTTTGTACTCCCATTTCTGTATATATAGGAAATGAGGCCTAATTTTATGAATGCCATTTACTTGACGCGGTTCCGTGGCGAGGTGCTTGTCTAAACCCCGGAAAGTATAGAAAAAAATGTAATGGCAAAACATGTAACTGAGCATTTTTTTAATTAAAAACTAAATTTTCTTTAGTCATGTGCAAATAACGTCGATTGTGGATCGATTAGTCATACATTAGTTTAAAACTAATGATTAATATACAAAAATCAAACATTATAAATAATATTATGTAATACGATAATAAACAAATGTATGGAGTGTTGATTAAAGACTATTTTCATGAAAATAAAATTTTAGGAAAAAATGTATTTAATTTTACTATTCAATTTATTGTGTTTAGTGATATTATGTGTAGTCTATTTTTAGCAAACGTTATTTTGTATCGTTTAATTTTAATCAATGTGATTTTGTTCCTTTTTTAAATAATTAGTTTGTTAGAAATGGATTTTTTTTTTCATTCAAAGTAATATAAATAGCCATACTTGATAAACATAAAATAATAATATAAACCATGTAGTTTTAATACTTATACTATAGATATGTATTTTTAAAATCACTGCCAAGTCATGGATAATTTATAAATACATACTAAAATCCATTTCTTAAAAATTATTATGGTCTCACTTGTATATTTTCACTTGTAATTATTATATTTTACCAAGACATTATACTAGAGGTCATTTATGTTGATTATATAAATACACATACAGCATAAAAGTAAAACATGGGTTTTATTGAATAGAACTAAAATAAAATCGCTTTTCTATGAAAATTGTAAATAATTATATTTTTTTTCTTAATTTTTAGCAATAAATTATTGTCCAATTCACATTAACACTTAACTATATTCAATATGATAAAGAAGATTGCATAATTTCTAATACAATAACATTAATAAAGCTTTAACACACAACACTTTGTAGATAGGAATATTTGTAAGATTATGAATATGTTACAAGAGATTCAAAGAAATAAGAAGATATTATATCACCTTCACGTAAATAATTCTAGAATCTAATAACTAAATCTCTCCATTCATTCATTTAGATTTGCATATGTATGGCATAAGGTATGTTTATCAGTCTACAATCATGAATAAAATTAACATAGCGGGAAACTATTACCAACATTATTTCTAGTAACAATATTCTTTACACTGGAAGGAGAAATTACAACATACAAGGCAAAGACATAACTCTCGACATTAAAAAAAATTATATTATACAAATTTGTGTGAAGTTTGTCTGTCATTTAGGACTAAAGATTATAATTATAATCAATTGGGTACTCAAAGAAATCTTATATTGCAATTGGTCACTAAATTTTTAAGGCATTAAGTAGCTTGTGGTATCAAATGATCTTATTCCTATTAACATTGTAATAATTTAGTGATTTTATTGGAACTATAATTAGTGAATTTAAAAATGGAAATATATTTAACTCAATAAGATTCATAACATTACATTATAATGATTTTATTTGTTCACAAAATTAAATTCTTTAACAAATAACTTTATTATTAGATTTATAAATATATTTGGTACCAGACAATAAATTTAGTGTCCACCTATCTTTTATCTATCGTAAAAGAAATGGCAGCTTATTAGCAAACAAACATGAGATCATGTATAGCATACCAAAATAAAAGTTTAACCTAGCTGTTTGTCTTGGCACATACCTCATAGCATCTGGACTTCTAAATCTTCTTTCTATTTCAAAAGCTCTTGGTAATGTAAGCATTGGCAACAAGAACCATAATGAACAACGGACAGAAGCAACCACAAACATTATATATGGAATAAATAATAAAAATGCAAACAATAGATAAGATGCTGTTCTTCCAATTAGTATAGCCAGTGTTACTATTTCAGCTTTACAGTCTATTTCTAAATCCCTCGTATTATTACTATGTAATATTGCCTCTGTGTTTAAGGCTAACGGTATCGCATAAGCCATTATGGGCCAATCAACTCGTCCCGTCTGGGCCAGAAAAGCGAATACTACAGACACTGGACCAAATGTTACTAAAACTAATATATCCCCCAGAGCTATATATTTCAAACCTATACCACCAGTATATAGAAAGGAGGATGATAAACCCCCAAAATAAACTAAAGCTAGATGCTCCATACGGGCAGGTGATGAAATTACCAACGGAACAAAAAATGCACATCCAGCTAGGTATAGTATTGCACCAAGGGATACCACTTCATCAATACTCAAAATATGATCTACTAAAGTTCTGTCATCGGACTTGCGGTTGTCGATTCCTTTAACAAAATCGAAATACGTGTTGACGACATTACCGGCGCCGTGAACCGGAAGTATTGTGCACAATGTTAGCAAGAGAGTCCACCAACTGAAACCATTGTCGCCCGGTAGCCGGTAAGAGAGTGCTGCTCCAAGAAGTGTCGGTAACAAGCTTGCACTTAGAGACCACGGTCTCAGCGCCAAAACATAGGTGCGCACTTTCATAAAAGGATTTCGAGGTGCTATCGTATCTTCCTTTGGCTGTTCTAATAAGTTGCCTTCTTCACCTGGAATATCTTCTTCTTTTCTTTTTTGTTCCATTTTTTTAAAGCAAATTGTAATTAGGTCTAATTGTTACAAAAATAAATTTGACAAAACAATCACTATCCAAAGTATTGCTAAAATAAGCAACCTAAGAAATTAAATGAACCAACTAAAGAAACACCAGGTGACGATGTTAGAAAACAAACGGTATTACTGACCATAGATTATTTTTTTGGTACAACTTTTCCTTATTAGGAAAGGCAAGGGAATCTAAGCCCAGCCTTGTCTGTTCTATTGACTATAGATAATATACCTACCCATAGATTATACACTTAGTATATTTGAGATAACTACCTACAGATACGAAAGAACGAAAAATAGTTGACAAGACAGACAGCCAGAATCATGGAGTTAATAAGTAGAATACAGTAGAATATGGCCAGAATACATTTTTTTTTGATTCGTTCAATGAATGGGCAAAGGGAAAATAACTCATACAAGTCAAGTAGTGTGTGTGATTTTTTTTTTTTTTTTTTTATCCTTGCCTATGCTGATAGTCTTGAGAGGCTATTTCAGCTTCGCCCTAACGTTTGTAGGTGAGCTCGTGGGGTTCAACTGGAGAGTTGCTAGCACTGACCCTAGCAAGAGCAGTGCTTTGCAGAATCTACCACCGGATCGGAAACGCGACCCACTGAGAAGATCCGGCGAGAAACTCAGTGGGCTTGGAAAAAATAGTAACTTGAATAATTAACATTTTACCAAAAGCCAAATGGTGCTAAAGGAAAATATACTCTTTGTAATGAAATGAAAGGAATCAGGTGAAATGAAATGCTGTCCACAACCTCTCAGTATAATGATAATTCTTTTTGAGAGTTCAATAGACTTCTTTTTTAAGAAGGAAGGATTACTTGCGGTCAGTTACCTTTTTAGTTTCACCAAAAGATCTGAGTGAGTACGGACTCAGCCAGGAAGAGTGGAGTTTGTTACCAGCTGCCCGAGCAGCAGTAATTCGCTGAATCTACCACTAAATCAGAAGTGCCACACACTGAGAAGATCCAGCAAGAAACTCAATGGGGCTAAAGGAGATAAAAAGTATGTTGCTGAATCTTGATAACTCCACTCTGCTTTTAGGCGTAGTTTTCAGTTAAGACAAAAAAGACCCATATTCTGGTTTTTGACTTAACCGACGTAAAGGTTAAGTTTTTACCACACAAGCACACTTTTTTTACGATGTTTAATATTTTTCTCAAACAATTCATCAAAAAATAATAAAATATAGGAAAAAGTAGTAACAAAAGGACTGCAATAATTTACGAGTTCAAAAAAATCAATGACATGTCATTATATTCCTAAGAATTTAGGCTGATGTAAGCTTCGCTTGTATCGTGGATTTTTTATTAAAAATTGTTTATATGTATGTATATTGTCTTCATTTTGTAGATAATTGTCATTTTAGTTTCCACTAAAATCTAAGAACTTTTTAAGCTCTCGTTCATATATTCAATTTACACTCTATGGTTGCTTGTCGAATTTCATTCAATTTTTTCGTTTCTTTTCTCTGTCGTTTTTGGTTGTCTATACGCACGGGAGGTCATCGTAAAAATTCTTACTTAAAAAAATTAAATGAAGGTGCTCTAGGCGTTGATTTTATGAAATATCTGTAGGTTATAAATTGTTGAATAATGATCTTACTCGAGATCAATAATAGAATTATAGAAGAAACACTAACGGTTAAATATAAAAATGCACTGGCGCGGTGAGTACGTTACACTAGAAAGTTACTGTTTTTTTCGTGATTAGAATCAATTTATCGAGTACACTGTTTACGGTAGTTGTTTAAATTTTAATAGTCATTATGATGATGACTCCTATAAAGATTGTATCCTGGGCATAACCCCTCCAGGGGAGGACTTGACAAGTGTCAAGATTCACTGGGGGTGGTCCCACGTTGACGGCTGGAGTACAAATACCAAGTGAATTGTGCACTTAGTGTCAGAGAACAGGTATTAATGGAATTAAATTCTAATGTGTCACGGTCACAGTGACGCGTTAGTGCCTATCACGACTTGGATGAGTCATATCGGTTGTTTATAAGTGCCACATATTTTTGTCTGCGGAAATATCCCATATAAAGGCTTAGAATTCCAATGACCATATTGCCCGTAAACAATGCACCGAAACTGATACCAAATGTCGCTACTAAGAGGATATGACTAATTTATTCAATAAATAAGTGTTTATTTTTATCCCCTTCTGTTTTCAGCTTAAAGCCTGAGTCAATAGATGTTACTGTAGCTGATTTTGATGGAGTATTATTCCATATATCCAATGTCAATGGAGACAAAACCAAAGTTAGGGTATGTATGACTTGATAAGTGATAGTTAAATCAAAGAAACTCAATACAATGATGTCATATTAACTAGTAATGTGTAGTTTTATGTTTAAAATTGTTTTGTTATTGGTTTGAATAAAAATGTCAATAAAACATATAAACACAAAACATAAATCTAGCAATTAAAAATGTAAAAATCAGTAGCTGAATGAGGTGAGAAAATAGGTTTGTTATTTGAAAAATTTGGAAAAACACCTGGAGGAAATGTTGTTAAACCTTAAAAAAATTCTACGAAGAATAAATAGAATTATGTTTAAAATTAAATATCAACAAAGACCTTCAAGCTTAGACTCATAAAATGTACATAATTACAAATTATTATTTTAGGTTAGTATATCTTTGAAGTTCTACAAGCAATTAGAAGAACATGGAGCAGATGAGCTCCTCAAGAGGGTGTATGGACCCCTTCTTACTGAACCAGAGTCAGGTAATTACACAAAGATATTTAAATTTTGTTTTCTTCCTTATAATGGAAGAGATGTGGAGAATATATATATTTTTTATTGCCCTTGTAGGCAAACCAGCTTACGGCCGACCTGATGGTAAGTGGTTACCGTTGCCCATGGACTTCAGCAATGCCAGGGGCAGAGCCAAGCTGCTGCCTACTGCTTAATACTCTCCACAAGCCTTGTTTGAAGGAGGACATGTCATAACGTTCGGGAAACACGTAGATATTATGGTTTATCTGATAGTATCAGTTACTAAGAGTCCAAACTTATCACAACATGAATGATGTGCCCTGCCTTGAGGTATAGTCTAAATTATATTAAAATAATGGGTATCCTATCCATGAAACAGAAACACATAATAGCAGTAGCAATGGGATGAAAGGCAATACTAACCTGTAGGGGTAGGGGTTTTGATATGTTTTGATATCACCAGTATTCTAGATGGGGGAGATTAAATAAGGGGACAGTTAATTAGGAATTTAGCTGAAGATTCTACTACTATAGATTGATGCTGAAGAAGTATTGGAAGTATTGCTTATCAATACAGTAGAATCCGGATATAACGACTTTCAAGGGACCGGCGAAACTATGTCGTACTAACCGGATGACGTACAAAACGGCAGAATTATTTCTTAAGTACATATATTTATCCAACTCATGGAGCATGTAAAATTTTGCATGTCTAACTGTATAGCGAAAAATTGCTTTCTCTTGTAGCAGAGGGTAAATTCACGGGTATTCCCCAGTCGCGCTGAAGCTTGAACCACTGTAACAATGCCTTATCCGCCGACTCATGAGTAGAAGTCCTTACATGTTTGTATTTTAAAACATTGGCATTAAACATCGGCTCGATCTTATCTTTATTTTTCTTTAATGTTGACATTGTAGAATGAGATACACCAAACTCCTTTGCGAGGGTTGCATTTGATTCACCGGCTTCTAATCGGTGTCATATTGCACATTATTCTTCAATTGTAAAACACTTTCGCTTCATAGAACTCATTTTGTCGAGCTTTAAGAACTTGTCATAACAAGTGACAAGCACTAACTTTGATTCACGCGCCAATAAAGGGGGCGGGGTGAAGTTGGGGCGCCGAGGTATTGGTAGGTTACGTAAATAAAACATTGTGCGTCGTTTCAACCGGACGTATCATCATAATATTCATAATTAAGGGTCGCTATAAGCAGTTGGTCGCTTAAAACGGAGTCGCACTAAACGGTTATATTTTCTCAGTACCTAACTATGAAACCTAACTTGAGTAATCATTATCGTCGTTAAAAGCGGTTAGTCGTTATAAGCGAAGTCGTTGTATATGATTTCTATTGTATATATTTATACACAACTGGATAATCTATTAGCAGTTTTGTTCATGCTGTGGTCCAAATTTTACTAAAATTACTGACAGTTCAGTGACATTTTGTTTTTTTAAATATTTATTTTCATTGTTTATTGAAATTTAGAGAAATACAATTGATAATATCTAAAATATGTTGGTAAGATTAATATTATTTCATTGCACCTACCACTATTTTCTCGGCACTACCTTTGGTTGACTGGTAGAGAATGCCTTAGGCAATAAGTCTCCCAGTGTAAATTTTACAAGTGTAATAAATAACTAAATTATTCAGTCTATCGCCAATTACAAAAAACAGATTGACAACCAGAGATGACAAAGGTACTGAATTCCTTATTTATATTTAGATTATATAACATCACTTGGACTTATTCTACCTTATTTTCCTTAATTTTATATGTACTCATTAGTTGTGTTTTTGAAGGCCTAGCTGGCATTTAAAGTAAATTAATTTGTATTACGTTAAAAACAGGAAATATGTATTTTATCTAAATTTATAGAACATTTTTACAAGTATTTATTTGAATGAATCACATTACTGAAAAGGTGTTTTGAGTCTCCATACATTGGTATAACTGTTATGCCTATTTCTACTGAAAAAATATCTGGGATCTTCCAAGATTTCTAGGCTTCAAACACGTGGTACAAATGCCTGTATGCATTTATGTTGTAATGTATAGGCTCCAATAATTACTTACTATTATGGAGCCGTGTATTATTCTTGTCATCTAGACCTTTATCTGCAACCTTGTCAACCAAAAGAGCCAAATATAGTATAATTGTATAGCATTTTGTTTTAAATATGTTTACTGGTCCCATACAAGGCTAGATAATAGGTAATATTCCTTGCCTGGACTAAACATTTCACGGAATAGCTATAGTCAAAGAGTCCAAGAGCGGCGTGCAATAAATAACAAAGAAGAAAAAACGTCAATTTCAAAATATTAAAAATTCTGTGTCAATTTAATTCTGATGAGAAGTAGAATAAGGTTGTGAAAATTAGATCCTAAATAAATTGATTGTGAGTAGGAAAAACATTTACTTTGAATAGTTTTCTGAAGAATTGTTTCTAAATGAGTTCTTATTGATATTCATTTTGGAGATTAATTAATCACAGAGTGCTTTGCCCGTTTATTTTTATCGTCGCGTGTCGGTGCCACATAACCACGCCTATGAATGGCTCGGCGTTACTATTTGGTGTATTATTAATTTGATAAAATATGGAATGGCAATAGATGACCTCGAAGTTATATAAACACTTCAGTTATCAGAGAAATGCTAAAATATAATTTAATTTTTATTCTAAATATTAGTTCATCTTATTTATAGATTGAAAAAGTGACAGAACAGACTAAAAAAATTCAGGTAAAATATAGGCTGATTGAAATAATATGAAATTTGTTTGAATAATAAAATGAAAATAATGTTCTTCATTAATAAACTTTACATTTATATCTTATTGTGAGTATGGATAAGGCTGATAGTCTTACCAAATTTTGCTTTAAAATTGATAAGATAATGTTGTACATGTTTTATCTGGGTATGTTTGTGGAATGAAAATTTATGAATTGTAATAAGTGCAGAAACCTGCTTTGAATGCAAATACTTGTACGACACCACTAAAGAATGTAAACAGCTTTGCATAATTGTATTATCACTAATAGAATAAATTATGACGTAAGAATGCAGTTGATAACCATACTTAATTTAATTTTTTGGAAGTCAGCATTGCCAAAACGATAAGACGCCCGGTGTATTCGTATCTTGATACGATGCGACTGTGGCGTTGTTGAAATTTCGCGGTCGCGAACCATTTTTTCTAAGGAAATATTTCTCTAATATGTGTTCACGAACGACTTCCACAATGAAGGCAAGACATTATGTAATTAATGTTAGGGAAGCGTCGCGCTGGAATCACTATCCTGTCCAGGAAAAAACAAACGCGAAATTTTTTATCGTAACATTAGTTTTGTTTTTGTGTATCATCACCTTTACCGCGAAGCAGTAATGTGTACTGGCTTGAAGGATTGGGCAGCAGTTACAATATTTTTTTTTTTTTTTTTATTCTTTGTTAGGGCCATACACCCATTAGGTTAAGTCGGCTTACAATAATTTAATATAGACCCATTTCTCAAGGCTAATGGCGGCGTTCACATTGTCAGTTGCACCGGCAACTACTTAAGATTAGGTAGTCCGTGAGCTCGTTCAGACATCTAAGTAAGAACAAATGTATCTATACAAATTGCAGTTGAAACTACTATGTCCTGGGGTCCGGAGTGGCCGGTGTCGATGTACGATTGTAAGATGATAAGCTTCGGCAATTAATACAAAACGATAAATTATTGGCATAAAACTTATCTTGCAATAATTATCTTGTAAAGATCCAGGTACAGCTTTTATAATTTATGTGACATAAACATTGTAATACACAGGTTACAATATCTCATTGCTCCTCGACATGGAGAACATTCCGGAAGACTGGGAGGATGTAGTGAAAAAAGTTGGTCTGTTGAAGAGGAATTGCTTTGCGTCGGTATTCGAACGTTACTTCAGACTGCAAGAGGACGGTGACGTCAGCCACAAGCGAGCCGTCATTAACTACCGACAGGATGAAACTTTGTATGTATTGTTAATATTCACATATAGAAGCTTGAAAGGCAAACGTGACTAAGCGATAATAACTGCTTTGTACATAAATGATAGGTAATAACCATATTCGATACGCAAAAAAAAATATTTCTAGGTCTATTAAAATCATTTCAATCCTACATTAAAATAGAATTTTTGGTATTTCAACCTTAAATTAGTCTACTGTAAAGTTCACGCATTGTCGCTTAGTCACGTTTGCCTTTGAAGCGTCGATATATATATATGCATAATATTTGTATAATTATACTAATTGAAATTCAGCGAAAATACTGATGTCTTTATAGGTGTCTTGAATATTGAGTTTGAGGTTGCCTAAAATTTAAGACAATTTGTATATCAAGTAATGCCATCAACAAGCTATACCAGTGCTCAGTTGCTTAGTGCGAGTTTTTTAACGTTCTCGGTAGCGTAATATTAACTCAGTGGAGTTGGAACAGCGCCCCTAGCGGCAAATGTAGGCAAACGTTCCAACTGCATACAAATTTGAGTTAACTTTTAAAAATGTTGAGAAACCTTATATGTTCTTGTATGGATAAAAATAGCCAATTTCGTTCCTACTTAAAAAATGCACGACCCGTTCTTGTACTGTACCATCTGTACTTCTTGTACAATAAAATATATTGGTGGTAGGACCTCTTGAGTCCGTGCGGGTGGGTACCACCACCCTGCCTATTTCTGCCGTGAAGCAGTAATGCGTTTTGGTTTGAAGGGTGGGGCAGCTGTTGTAACTACTATACTTGAGACCTTAGAACTTATATCTCATGGTGGGTGGCGCATTTACGTTGTGGATGTTTATGGGCTCCAGTAACCACTTAACCACCAGGTGGGCTGTGAGCTTGTCCAATCATCTAAGCAAAAAAAAAATCGAGACCTCAACTTCATGTCTCAAAGGTCTATATCCCAAAATATTTTTTGCTTTCTCAACAACGTCTTTCGAAGTTTTGGCCAAGCTGTGATGTAATGGTGACCACACCAAAAAACCTTGAAATAAATTCACTGGCTGGCAGTGTCGTATGGGGCCGATAAGGAGTGTCATTGATAAATGTGCAAATGGTGTTATTTCAGATACGTTGAAGCGCAGGAAGATCGCGTGACTGTTGTGTTTTCAACAGTCTTTCGACACGAAGATGATATGGTCATTGGGAAAGTGTTTATGCAAGAACTGAAAGAGGGAAGAAGGGCGTCGCACACCGCACCTCAAGTAAGTATATTGATTTTAATATATATGCTATATTAAGCAGCACATATTATTTTCTTCTTCTTCTTCTTCTTCTTAGTCGCATACTTCATTGCTGAAGGTCGTATCCCTGAAAGCCCTTCGTGGCTCTTTGTATCATCAGCTTCCATTTCATGCTAATACTCTTGTTTCATTGTTTGCTTTCATAGGATTTCTTGGGAGGGGTAGTGCAGTGGTTTCCCCTTGCCTTCTGCACCGCAGTGATGCTGTGTAAATAGTTAGTACGCCCTGCTGCCGACGCCTAAATATCCGACTTAAGTAGAGATTACTGGACCCCCTTTTTATCTCACATATACTTGTCAACCTATATCTCCAAAGGGGTTGGTTACCTCAATCACGAAAATAGGTTACTTGGCGTAACAGGGTTCATCACGACAGATTATTTTACAATACTTCAATCACATGTCTTAAGTACGGTTGAGGCACATGGAACTGGGGGCCATCAGCCTTCGTTCACGTCTACACTACACATCATCACTACAATAAAGTCCTGTACTATCAATATTTCTTCTGATGCTAATCAGGGTCTTCTTGCCTGCTGTCTATCTGTTTTGTAGTTTTTATTAAAGGTCATGGTTGCACCCAAATAAACTTGTAACAAGAATTTAAAAGTTTAACGATTTGTTTATGTGTCTTCAGGTGTTGTTTTCACACAAGGAGCCGCCGCTAGAGCTGGTCGACACTGACGCCAGAGTGGGTGACAACATCAGCTACGTCACATTTGGTGAGTTAATAACTATTTAAGTTGAGTGTTCAGCTTGATGGCTGAAACATTGAGTGAACATGTGTTTATTTATGTCAAGGCTCAAACCTGAGGCAGGTCAGAATTGAATATGTACTGTACATGTTATGAATGTCCATGACGGACGAATAATATCAATTAACAAAAATCGTATCTACATAATTAATCTGCTTGATTAGTTGGTTGGTTGTCAGAAAATGTCCTTTGTGAATTTGAATTGTAGATACCACCATACTGGAAAATCTCTGTTTTGAATAACTTTTATTTTCCTGCACATAATCTCTTACATTTCTTGTTACTTTACATAGCGCATATCCGACACTGAAAATCAAGACGCGTTACTTTTGATCGTGTCGCCTACTGTGCGTGCTTACTTACCTATCATTTAGTATTCCAAGAAAAGAAAAACCATTGATTATTAATTAAAAAAATTTTGTAATCGTGAGTACAACCGAATGTTTTTTTTATTTACTGCCTGAGCACGCAGAGACACGAGTTGAAGGTTCGAATTGAAACGCATTTGCTTGCTTTTTAGTAATGGCAACAATGTGGACTTATAGTTGCCTCCTGATTGTAAGTGATTACCGTCGCTCATGGACGTCAGCAATGCCAGGGGCAGAGCCAAGCTGCTGCCTATCAAGCGATTCACACACAGACACACATTATTCACATTTTAATGGGGACAATTGCTCCTCGCATTCCTTTACCTCCTCACAATAGTGAATAAAACGTAATCGCTTAACGGAGTGTGTGTGTGTTGGGCAGTGCTGTTCCCGCGGCACACGTGCGCGGCGGCGCGCGACAACACCATCGACCTGCTGCACATGTTCCGCGACTACCTGCACTACCACATCAAGTGCTCCAAGGTGTACGTGCACTCGCGCATGCGCGCCAAGGCCGGCGACCTGCTCAAGGTGCTCAACCGCGCGCGCCCGCACGCCGCCGCGCGCCCCTCCGAGCGCAAGACCATCACGTGAGTGCGGCCGGATCCCAACACGACTTTTTTTTTATTTTTTTTATTGCTTAGACGGGTGGACGAGCTCACAGCCCACCTGGTGTTAAGTGGTAACTGGAGCCCATAGACGTTTACAACGTAAATCCGCCACCCACTTTGAGATATAAGTTCTAAGGTCTCACTATAGTTACAACGGCTCCCTTACCCTTCAAACTGAAACGCATTACTGCTTCACGGTAGAAACAGGCAGGGTGGTGATACCTACCCGTGCGGACTCACAAGACGTCTTACCACCAGGACGACGAACTCATTTCTCTCAATTTAATCATCTTCATTTCATTTCACTCTTTAATATAATTTTTCATAAAAATATGAATATAAATTAAAATAAGACATGACTTAAAGGTCACAAAATCCCTTAAAAAAACATTCTCTCAAACTTTCGTTTCATTAATATTATATCAGGCTGACCCGGCAGACTACGTAGTGCATCAATCGACAAATAAAAAACCTAAACTTTTGTATAAAATAAACTTAAAACAAACAAAAGGAATCCGTTCGACGGGGGACACATCAAAGGAAAAACAACATTGTTAATTTTATTTAATTCCGAGCATTTTCATATTTATCTACCTTTTAAACCTTCTCTGGACTTCCACAAATAATTCAAGACCAAAATTAGCCAAATCGGTCTAGCCGTTCTCGAGTTTTATCGAGACTAACGAACAGCAATCATTTTTATATATATAAATTTTTCTCGTACAGGGGCAGAACTTTTGTGAGAAGAGATTGAGTGTTACGTTGCGGCGGAAGGTAGACGCCGAACACAGTGTGCGCGTTCTCCGTCGTCCGGTGACGTCATCAGTGACGCGACCTCCACCCTTCGCACGTCACGACGAGAACGTTCATTATAGTCTTTGAATCCACCTTGTAATTTGAACAATTTTAAATTATTAACCCCGGTCGTCAGATACACGAGCGGACGCTGCGTGCATTGCAGTGTCGTCCGACGCTCGATAATATTCAAACGAAATTGTTAATTTTTATTAATTTATTACTTAAAAGATCGTTTAAGTGTTACTTCTATTCATATTTTACACTACCCGAGTGTCCTTCGGAACGTCACAAAGTACTTATTATAACATTGTCTTGATGCCATTTTCACGAAACATTTTTGCCAAATATACGCTCGTGTGCTCAATGATTTAGCGTGCTGCCGAGAGCGTTTCGTAGTTAACGCGAGGAAACTTGAACATTTTATGATAAATATAATACAAATATTTATTCGATCGATTCGTGATCGTAGCGCGTAAATTAATGTTGCAGTAGTGGTACTCGTCGACGAAGACGAAGTTGTGCTTTATTGTAACGAAAGCTCCGCATCCAGACTTGGGTTCCTAAAGTTTAGCGTTCGACTTTTATGTATACAGAAATATATATATCTAGATAATGTTGTATAGTTTCCGTCGAAGGTAGGAGACTCGCTAACGTAATTTTGTTGTAAGTTAATACAATTACCGGTCTTCGTCTAGAAATAAAATGTAATATAATAATTATTATGACACACTACTTACTTACCGTTTCGTTTTAGATGTAAAAATGTATATCACATGAATGTTGAGACAGGTAACATGCACAAACTCGTACGAATTATTTTATCATTTTATATTATTTAACTGCTCTTGTATTTATTTCTTAACATTTTTGTATAATTCAATGATAATAATATTACGTGTAACACGAACAATGTTTAAATGTATTTTTTACCGTTTACGTTTTAGATAGGTCCGATCAATTATAATTAATATATAAGTGAAAATGTATAGTACCTTACAATAGATTCTTCCGTAGACCACGAGAACTATGTGTAATGGCCTTATTTATGGTGATGCTGATTTAGTTCGATCGATGCGATGCGATTATTGTTCTGTAGAGACGCTAGGTTAGAAACGCAATATGTATATTTGACTATTAACAACAGTCCGTTTTCACTGCAAATTCCGAAAAGCATTTGTATTCACCCTAGACGAATTTTATTGAAATATTTTATTAATAATTTTTTTGCTCAGTAAAACATTTTGGTGCAACAACATTCTTACGACACGTGTTTAGCGTCGTAGGCTTAGCGCGAGTACGTTGCTCGGATTATTGAAAAGAAAAAAAAAACACCAAATAATTCGTAACTGTAATATGATAATGCAATCCAAACTCGCCGTGGTAATGTGTTAAAAATAAAATATAAGTAAAAAATATAACAGTGTTTTAATTAATTATATTAGGATGAGAGATTATCGAGTCGTGGACTGAAAGTTGACTAAGGTGATTTGTTCATCGCGTTATAGTCACGTTGGGATTTATATGAATTAAGTAATTCGCTAAGTCAATGGTCGCGGTGGCAAGTTTATGACATGACATGAAATAATAAATATATAAAGTGAACGAATGAAAATTAAAAATGGCATACGTAGACACAATTGTAAACTAATTAATGGAAAGGTTAGCTAACTCGAAATTTTATGTAATTCTTTTTTTCGAAAACTTGCTAAGTAAATATTATTTATGTAAAATAAAAGTAAGTTAAAATGTTGCTTTAAAGTTATTGCTTACATTTGATTATTGTTTTACTGTCAGTTTTAAAGCGAGATTATGTTGACTGTGCGGAACACGGAAGTTATTTGTGAATATGTAATTATTATTCTTGTGATTTAAAAATCCGTTTATACTGTATTTTTATTTTCTAGATTAAAGAAAACTTACTGCAATATGATATTTGTTTTATACACGACACACTTAACGAAGTCACTCAAACTAAAATACTATACAGATAGAGGTACTGGTGGTATGGTGGTAGGACCTCTTGTGAGTCCGCACGGGTAGGTACCACCGCCCTGCCTATTTCTGCCGTGAAGCAGTAATGCGTTTCGGTTTGAAGGGTGGGGCAGCCGTTGTAACTATACTTGAGACCTTAGAACTTATATCTCAAGGTGGGTGGCGCATTTACGTTTTATGTCTATGGACTCCAGTAACCACTTAACACCAGGAGGACTGTGAGTCCGTCCACCCATCTAAGCAATAAAATAAAATAAAAGGTAATTGTGCCAAAATGAAACTAAGTAAGACAATGCAATGATTATATTAAGGAACAAACTAAATATTACTACATTTCACATATAGCTATAATAACGTTATAAAATATACGTCTTCAGATTTAAAACTCTTTCTACTGGCTTTTATTATTTAAATTGCTAAGAAATAAAATTTTCTAAAAGTCCATTTTGTCTTTCGTCTCCTCTGGCAATGTGGGTGTGGGTTTGGGTTGGCCAAGCTTGGAGACGTTGGCCACCTTTGTCGCAAATTTCACAAAGTTGGGCCCCGATGATTGGGGCTCTGCCTTCTGTCCATCGGGTTGGACTGTGGCATCGAGAGAACCTGAGAATTTGGGGAATACCAATAAAGGAATAATGACGTGAATTGTTTTTGGGTTTGGGTACATATTTTAACATTTTTTATAGTTTAGTTTTTTTTTAGTAGGCAGCGGCTTGGTTCTGCCCCTGGCATTGTTGAAGTCCATGTGCAACGGAACCACTCACCATCAGGTGGTATGCTCGTCTGCCTACAAGGACAGTAAAAAAATCTTTAGCCTGAGTTACGAACCCTGAAATGCAAACACACGAAAAATGTTATGGTTCTGAAATCCCGAAATACTTAGAACTCGTAATTAATAGGCGAATCTACGAAAAGCAACGTACCAGACACTATTGTGGGGGTGACGAATATCGATCAGTTTGACCCACTGTTCCAAATCCACGCTTCATATTTCACGCTTCTAAAAGCATCTAACCATTCTATCATTAATTACACAATTTACAGTATACAGAACGCTAGATCGGTGTAATTGAATCTAGCACACCCAATTAAATCTGCAAGCTAATTCTAAAAAAATGTGCTCACTTTGTTCCGGGGAGATGGAACTCGGCTGCGACCCTGGTTGGTAGTCCATCTGTTTGTTTGTCTTCTCGTGCAAAAGTTCTAGGGCTGGCGTGCAGACGTTAACGGTTAATATGTAACGGTTATCATAAAATTATCTTATCACACGTATTGAAATGCAAATAAGATCATTGTTGAACTGACTCATTTGTTATCTGTTCTGTTACTGCAGAGGATATAAAATCCTTTGTGTCTATGATTAATGGTTATACAAAAAAAATAACCCACAACAATAGATCAAATATTAAAAAGAGCAAATAATAGTAAAGCAGGTAGGTACCAATTTAACGAATTTTTAAGCATCTCGTTCTGCCAGATTAATTTTCACATATATTCAGGTTAACTTGCCCATTCATACCACGAACCAGACGTTAATTGCGGTTTGAGGGATAGGGTAGTCCATAAGCAATAACAAATCACTGACCATCATGTAATGACATAGCATCCATTTTAGAGTCTTGTATAGTTTCTAGTTGTTGCCTGAATTTAGAAGTGATCTTCCTCCTCTGGTAGTCTGCCTCTATTTGTTGTTTCGTGCGGGGTATTCGAAAGCGAAAGCAGCAACACACTATCACCGCTGCAAGAAATTAAAAGAATAATGGTGGATAAACTTACGGACTGTTTGTGTCTTTACTGTGTATAGTAACTTCTAACTGGTGGTAGGACCTCTTGTGAGTCCGCGCGAGTGGGTACCACCGCCCTGCCTATTTCTGCTGTGAAGCAGTAATGCGTTTCAGTTTGAAGGGTGGGGCAGCCGTTGTAACTATGCTGAGACCTTAGGACTTATATCTCAAGGTGGGTGGCGCATTTACGTCGTGGATGTCTATGGGCTCCAGTAACCATTTAACATCAGGTGGGCTGTGAGCTCGTCCACACATCTAAGCAATAAATAAAATAAAAAACTGCTAAGCAGATATTAAAGAATCTTACGCAGAAATATCCTTAGATATTTTGTGAGCCATGGTTGAGCGAATGTCATACAATTCACATTCTGACGGGAAGCCAGTGCTCGGTAATAGGTAGCTATAGCCTGATGATGATGAAGATTAATAGGTTAGGTCTTATGCAATATAAAGTGCAGCTTAAGAGCTCATTAAGTTCAAATATGCTCATAAATCTTATTTATACAAAATGAACTTTGGCAAAGTTACATGCAACACATCGGTTGTAATTGAAATTGTCTCTGGGAAATCGTTCTAAGAAGATTTTAGTACTTACTTATACCCGTCACACCAGCTAGACACAAAAATATAAGTTGCCAAACTCTCAGGCCACCAACGATGTTATTTTCAAGCCATTCAGGTTCTTCAGAATTCTTTATCACATCCATAAAAGGATCCATCTTTCCGACCTTTCGAGTTAGTTTTAACTAGTTTATAATCGCTAAGCTACGTTAGGTTATATTTTACAGAAATATACACATATAGCGTCATTTCTTTCCAATTGGATTATTAACACTACGGGGCGTTCTAATTTTTAGGAGTGGTCAGACCGCACCCCATGCTTCGGCACTCCTTTGTTACCCACTATCCGAGTCTGTTCTACGGTATGAACTTCAATTATAAATAGTTGTGTCACCTAACAATAACTTTAAGTGCAATAGTGCTTTTTTTAAACAAAATCATAATTGTCATAAATCATTTATTGACAAAAACACAACTTTAATCATTTATCTAAATTCTAGCCTTGAACAAATGTCAGTAAATAATTTATCTATTAAAACATCTATACTTCTATACTTAATATTATAAAGAGGAAAGATTTGTTTGTTTGTTTGTATTGAATAGGCTCCGAAACTACTGAACCGATTTGAAAAATTCTTTCACTCTTTGAAAGCTACACTATCCCTGAGTGACATAGGCTATAATCTTTTTTGAAAAAAATTAGGGATCCTTAAACTCCAATAATGTAACCCAAGGTGTAAAAAAATTACCTAAAATATTTATTACAGCGCATGCGCTGCGAAAACTATTGATGATAGAATAATGTACTACGACTTTGTAGAACACATTATTATTTACAAAAAGTGTCGCGACAGCATATGTCTAGCTATTATAGTTATGCCGCAATAAGTCTTCTTTTATTTTAAAAAATAAAACAACGTTAAATATCGTAGAAAATTTTGTTAAAGACCCGAGCGGAGCCGGAGCGGACCGCTAGTATTACATAAAATTACTTTGAATTCAAATTTATCATTTTGTTAAAATTTTATTGTGTGGTAAAATTCAACTTATTGGGTGTGTTTTATCATTGACATCGCATTTCGTAAGCAGTGCTCATTGAATTTTATAAGTTGGTAATCGAAATGTCCCCAAGAGTCTAACCAAGTACTTACATATTATTTGTAAATTATGAACGAAACACGTAAACCCTACAATCCACATTTCACAAGCTGTCATCCGTTTCACACACAGCCAAATTCATGTAGCTTTAAATCTTACTTTCTTGTTCTTAGATATAAGTTATGAAATCCCGCTTCTACATCTTCTAAGGATCTGCCGCATATTTTGAAAGATCATATCATATAGGGTCAGTCAGGGAATTGTTTTTGAGAGTTCCGTTGGCAAACTGGTCAAACACAGAGGATCTAATTAATTGTCAATTCACATAGATGCTTCTGCTGCAAGCGTTCGCTCCTGATTTATGGAAAGTTGCTATCCCAAAAGTTCGAATTTAGCGGTAGGCGGTGGTTTGGCTATGTCTGTCGCAGAGTATCAGCAAAATAATAGGAGATAAGATTTCTCTGATTAAAAAGCATTAGAAGCCATATTTAGGTACTTCTTGAAAATAAAAAAGAATCTTTCGATCACAAACTTATTACTGAAAGATTTTCTTTATTTCGTTACTGGTTGTAAAGCGTGACTCTTAAACTGTATGACCGACAAACAATTTGGTTCTCTGTTTATCCTTTTACTGCTAATAATACCTAGCTCGTGTTTACTCCTTATATGAGCTTTGAAGGCAGACTAGCATACCAATTAATGGTGAGTGGTTACCGTCGCTCATGAAGATCAGCAATGCTAGGGGCATAGGCAAGTCGCTGCCTACCCCCTTTTTTCCTACCTATGCTGATAATTACATAACAGCAGAAATAGTTAAACGAATATTGTCGGCGAATAAATGCTACTTCGGCCTGCTTATCTATACTAAACTATTAAAAATCTACAGTGGTTTTTACGGATGTTCCGTTATAACTACTGAATCATGCATCCGATTGACTTGAAACTTGGTATCCATGTAGAAAATATATGTACTTAATGGATAGGCTAATATTTATATGGTTGTTGGACTCCCTACACCAGTTGCGGGGGCATTAATGATGAGAATCTTTGTGGGGGTGAGAAATAACAATGTTAATTTTAAATACCCAGCGAAGCGGACGGGTACAGCCAGTAGGTATATTATATTTCTGATTCAAAACTCTGTCACGAAATATCAAAATTCTTCTTTAAAAAACCCTACTGAGGCCCATTCTTATTTATGGCTCAGAGACATGGGTACCTAGCAAAAAGGATGAGAACCGTCTTCTTGTGTTCGAGCGTAAGATCTTAAGACGGATATTTGGTGCTGTACAGGAAAACGAGATTTGGAGGACGCGTTATAACCACGAGTTGTCTGATATTTACACGGATCTTAATATCATAAAAAACTATAAAAATTGGTGCCTAAGATGGGCAGGACATGTAGTTCGAATGGAGGAGATCAGAATGCCAAGATAACTACTATATGGCAAACCAGACGGCCGCAGAAGTCGTAGCAGGCCCAAACTCCGATGGTTAGATCGCGTAGAGCACGACCTCAAAGCTATCGGTGTCAGGAACTGGAAGCAGAAAGCCCAGAACAGAACAGTCTGGAGAGACATACTGGACCAGGCTAAAGCCACCCTGGGCTGTAAAGCCTAAAATGATATGCTGATAGCCTTGAGACGCTATTTCAGCTTCTTTTTGACGTGTAGGTGAGCTTACGGGGCTCAAAACGGAGTGTTGCCAACAATGGCCCTAGCAAGAGCAGTGCGTCGCAGAATCTACCACCGAATCGGAAACGCGACCCACTGAGAACATCCGGTGACAAAATCAGTGGGCTGTGTCTGTGGGTTAATTTACTCGTGGAGCCCTTTGTCGGAAACGACGGGTTCGGCGAGGACGGTGACCGGTGCTTGAGGTACCTAAAAGAACTGTTAATGGATCGGAAGAATCCGTAATAACGTGTTTAGGGTGACGTCGACTGTTTACCATTCGGTCCACAGGATCGGGTATGTAATTTCCGGCGGCCACGACAAGAGGGTTTTCGTGTCGTGCCACCTTCTCAAAGTGGCGCAATGATGCCGACTGTAAATACTAACTGAGTCAAGCTCCAGGTAATCACGGATTAGGTACCCCTGAGTAGGTACTCTCCGCAGGCTTCGTTTGAAGAAAGACGTCTTTACTTACCGTTTTCAAACGCTACTGACTGAAATAAATATAAATTATCGGTTTAAATCAAAGTACATATTGTTTTAGATTAAATTATTTTATTAGGAAATCATATTAGTCTTAGTATATAAGTTGTTAATACGTATATAAATTTAACTATAATTAGTATTAATTAACACTGTTGACCATTTAATTTTAGCTTACGTTTCGTCATAAGTAGTCATATTAATTTTTTTATTTATTTAATTCAGTTTGTGTATTGATAAAGTAGCATTAACGGATCAAAACAATACATTGCGTGATATATTTTTAGTAATTTTACATTACAATCTTGTCAATTTACTCACCTTTGTGACATTAAGTCAGTCTCAATAAAAAACATTGAATTGTGAGATGGCTAATAGATATCTATCGTTTTATTTATGTATTTTAATAGGTTAAGTACAACACGGCCCTCAGTAATGAGGAAACGACAAAGAAGAAGAAGAAGAAGTACAACATATTGTGTGAAACATTTCTTTAATCTAACTTTTGATGGTAGGTTTATAATTTTTTATTGAACTTAAGGCATTGTGTCTAATTCAGTCGTCTTAATAACTAAGTTGGTAATAGCTTACAACTAGTTACAATATAACTCTTATAGTATATTTGGCATCGACGAACTCGACTCAGGGTTTGTTTTCTGTTTTAATTTCGTGAGGGCCAGGACCTGAAACTGTTTTATGAACATGTGAAAACGTATACTGCTAATAAATAAAAAGGTTAGAGCGTTTCACTTGACGGCGGATGAATTTGTTCAAACTTTTGAATTGTTCAATAAATATCGATAAAGGTTTTATTTATTTATTACTTATATGAATGGACGAGCTCACAGCCCACCTGGTGTTAAGTGGTTACTGGAGCCCATAGACATCTACAACATATATGCGCCACCCACCTTGAGATATAAGTTCTAAGATCTCAGTATAATTAGATACACAGTATACTGTATAAGGTATTTATTCAGAGAAGAAATAATACAAGAGCTAGACGGAAAATTGTCAATTTTGGGCACTATTTCACGGACAATATTAGTGAGTCAACTGCGTTACAATTTGGAAAAGCATTGTGAATTGGGAGATTGATAAGAAGAAGCAAATAGAAAAAAAAATTACGTAAGAACCAATAGAGATTCAGGATCGAGAAAAATTTTTATGTTTAAAATGTTAAAATTTGCAATTAAAATTGTTTTTCTCACAATAACATTACCAGACATTTGTACTTAAAAGTAACACTACATTTTTGCGCAACCAAGTGAGATATACGATGAGCTTCCATTTTAAGCACACATACGTGTGTGTATTAATTTATTTATTTCAAATTTAATGCTGATGGAACCAGAACACTCGTGGGTTTGATAGAATTAATTTAATTAATAAAGATTAAAAACTAACCTTTTTCTTTTTTTTCTTCAACATTCCCATCATTCTTCAAGTTCATTAATGCTTCGCTCAATCCTGTTGATATTTGGCTGAACTCCTGCGTCACGAGGGCCAGTCTTCCCAATACGTAATTTAAATTCTCACCCAATTCCAATACTTTGTTAGTGACGTTGCCAACCTACACAAACAATACAATTTAATCATTGTGATATAGTTCTAATCGTCATGCAATAAGGTGCATTGTAAATTACCTCATCCTTCACTTTGTTCAAAGTGATTGTACTACTATTTGTGTAACTCTCGGATAGTTCCTGTCAACAGAATACAAATAATAAAAAGGCATCGTAATTATTTCATTAACAACAATAGCTGCCATCAGTAGAATAATACTAGACCTGAGGGTCTTAAAAAATAGTTATTTGACTGGTTATTTACGACGTTTTTTCGAACTGTCGGTCTACAGAGCGATTTTATCCGCTCGCTCGAAGATCTTGAAGAAGTACAACGTCTGCCCCACCCTTAAAATCACATGACTACTCTATACGTTTCGCAATTCGGATTTGGAAATCGTTCTCTTACACTTCTACCCACCATAGCACTTCTTCAAGCTTAAATGGCGCACTAGTCTCAACAAGATCGCAACTCGTCAACAAGATGACCCGACCCTTCTTCTAAAGGTGGGAACCGAGAGAAATTAATTTTATACACCAATATATATTTTTTCTCCTACCGACGCCGAAAGTTCGGTTTTCCTCCCGCTGTACAGGGAAGAAAGTGTAACTTTTCCTCCCTGGGTACTGACAAGTGCGCATGCGCGTTAGTGTCTACGTCTGCTCTCACGCACCTAAAATTCTTCGCCATTTTTGTGCTCGGGTAATTTGCAATATTGTGTTTAGTGTAAAAGTGAAATAAACAAAAGGCAATAAAATTTAATAGTGAAGTATTATACAAAGATGAGTTCATCAGACAGTTCTTACTACTTACTACAGTTATCACTAGTTTATTTAAAAATAAAAAAACAGTTAAATTGTTTTTTTTTATGAGAATGGTATTTATGAGTAGAGGCCTGGTAGGAGAAAAAATTGTATGTGCACCGCGGGAAAAAGTCCAACTTTTCTCCCTTGGTGCACAATGTACTATTTAATGTGAAACAAAAATAGATTACCGTCAGTTTGTTGAGTGACCCTTGGCTTGCTGTGAGCTGTTGATGCATTATGCCAATCTGGCGCCACACTTGCGACATTTCCATCTCTATCTTTGAGTTGAGATTTACAAGAGTTCCATTATGTTTGTCTATCACCGTGGAATGTATCACGTCGAATCTGTTTAAAAATTTCGCTTTAATCAATAGTGTACAATAGGTACTTAATTAAATACTTAATATACTTACAATTCTTAATATAAAATTAAAAAACAATAAATAAAACTAGAATTTAAAATCTATGGCGATATGTAAATGTGCATTTGTCAGGAGTAATGCATTTTTTATAAGAATAATAATCTTAGCTATGCGTTGAATATTAAATATTATCGTTTACCTTTCGCTAACAGTTCTGTTCATAGTTTTAGTCTGCGTTTTTATGAGGTCGCCCACGTATATAAGGATTTTTTGAACTCCGTATTCTATACCTTGCTTCGCTGCGATCACATTATCTGCGGTTTGTAAAATGACTTCTTCGCTCTTAGTGAGTGTTTTCATCTAAAATAAAACACATATAGATAAATAATGAAACGATGACGTGAATACACAGTCTTAATGAAAGACTAGCTGTACCCGTCCGCTTCGCTGGGCATTTAAAATTAACATTATTATTTCTCACCCCAACAAAGATTCTCATCATTAACGCCCCCGCAACTGGTGTAGGGAGTCCAACAATCATATAAATATTATGCCTATCCATTAAGTACATGTATTTTCTACATGGATACCAAGTTTCAAGTCAATCAAATGCATGGTTCAGTAGTTATAACGGAACATCCGTAAAAACCAAGTGTGAAACAATAGTTGTTTCGTGATAGAAATACCAGACCTCGTATTTATTTCCTACCTATTCGCTGGTAGGTAGCTTAAGAGGCTATCCCAGCTATGCCCGGACGGGCAGATGAGCTCACGGGCTCACTATGAGAGAATTTGCTAACACTAGCCCTACCAAGAGCAGTGCTTCGCAGAATCTACCACTGGATCGGAATCGCGACTCACTGAGAAGATCCTTGTGCTTAGTGCGAGTTTTTTAACGTTCTCGATAGCGTAAAAGTAAACGTAATTTTGTATGCAGTTGGAACAGCAAACGTAGGCAAACGATTACATTCCATACAAAAATATGAGCTAACTTTTACGCTATCGAGAACGTTAAAAAACTCGCACTAAGCACACGGATGACCGTGCGTGAATTGTTCCCAGTTATTTATTTATTATTACAGGTTTCGTGGTCACGGATCGCATTTTCATTTGCTGCATTAATTACCTCATTCCGCAGCATGTCGTAGCTTCGCCAGATGTCATTGAACGCGCGTTCTGTCAGCGTGTTGCTCTGCGTAAGACTTTTCTGGATGTCCACATTAGTTCCCTGAAGGCGATCGCTCATCGCACGCAATTCTTTGTTCACCTTATCCACAGCTACAATAAGATTAGTTTCGTTATAAAGAAAATCGTATTAAAAATCTGCCAAATCAAAGCCAAGATATTAAAGTAATCGTAAACATTTACTTTTATGTGTAAATATAATTTGATTAGAGACTCTGCTTTTCTCATAATATGCACGTCAGCAATAATTTTTGACCGACTTCAAAAAAGGAGGAGGTTCTTAATTCGACTGTATGTTTTTTTATGTTCGTTACTTCAGAGCGTTTGACTGGGTGAATCGATTTTGATGATTCTTTTTTTATTAGAAAGCTAACGCTTCCCTTGTGGTCATATTTAGTCCAGTTCTGATAAAGGTATCCATGAGAAAACTATATAAGTCTTAAATTTGCATTAAGTACGTGCGCGACAAATAGATGAATAACTCAATACCACGCCAACCGATGATTATTGTTTTTAGTGTATATTTATTTGTTTTGGAATATCTTTTTTTTTATTTGAAGTTGGTTTTTGTTAAAGCATGCCTATTTACAAGTATAGAAACAAGTATTAACTTACATTTCTCGTCATTAGCTTTTATGTCCTCTGTTGCGTTGACAATAGCTTCCAAAGTTTCGTTGTGGGCACGCTCTATCTGTGAAACTCGCGGTAAATCTTTCCACATGCTCTCTGCGTCAATTAGTATCTTTTGAATGTTCTTTATATCTATCTCTTGACGCTCCATTACTGTAAATTGTATTTTTTAAATTTAGATAGGTAGGCGAACTCAAGGTATGGTGTTAAGTGGTTACTGGAGCCCATAGACGTCCACAACGTAACGTTTTACTGGTGCTAGGACTAACGTGTCGATATTGAAGCAACTGGGCATCAAAATCAGACTGTCTAGAAGCGGATCCTCGAATATTTTGGTCACATTGCGAGGAAAGACGGCGATAACCTGGAAAAACTTATGATCACAGGGAAAGTTGAAGACAACAGATCTAGAGGCCGCAGCCATACTCGTTGGTCCGATCAGATCCGCACCGCTTTGGACAGTACAGTGTACAGCGCGCTGCATGACGCCGTGGACAGGGGAAAGTGGAAAAAGATCCTAAGATTGAAGCTCATGGGTGATGGTGGTCACGACCCTCAGACATGAGGAACTCGACTCGAGGAGGAGGAGGACCTCTTGTGAGTCAGCGCGGGTGGGTACCACCACCCTGCCTATTTCTGCCGTGAAGCAGTGATGCGTTTCGATTTGAAGGGTAGGGCAGCCGTTGTAACTATACTTGAGACCTTAGAACTTATATCTCAAGATGGGTGGCGCATTTACGTTGTGGATGTCTATGGGCTCCAGTAACCACTTAACACCAGATGGGCTGTGAGCTCCACCCATCTAAACGATAAAAAAAAAATGTCGCCACCCAGCTGGAGACATGACTAAGTCTCAGTTTTATAGTACGGCTGCTCCATCCTTTAAACCGAAGCGCATTACTGTTTCACGGCAGAAATAGGCAGAGCGGTAGTACCTTTTACTGCGTTGTCAGAATATTACAAATGACACGCTTAATAATGTCTTCTTACAGTACGATTTATAGACTAGGCTATTACTACTACAATTCCAATTTTCGGAAAGGATATTGATGTAGACTGAGATATACTGTCGTTTCCTATAATTTACATATTATATTAATTTATATATCTTATCTATTTTATAATTACAGTACCCAACTATTTCAGATGACATTGAAATTGAAAAAAGCGTGAGCCTAAACATAAATTTTAAGTGTGTTTTAAGTGTGTTTAAAGAAACAATTTTTGGGATTGTTAAGACAAGGTGACTTTTCTTATAGCAATACCCATAATAAAGTTGGTAATTAATAAGAAAATTTACTTTCGCAAGTTCTGAAGGTCATGAACCTTGATAATCTGAAATGTAAACCCACCTTCAGCCATCTTACTGTGCCACTGCTCGTCGGCCAAAGGTATCTCATTAATCGGTTCAACATCATTCTTGTTCGAAGTACTATTGTATTCAACCAACTTTAGTTCATATTTATTTAATAGCTTCTCAGCCTCCGTCAGGTGTTTCTTCAATGGATTTTCGTCATAGGCCATTCCCTGGCACAATGTTCGAAGGTTATCCTGTAAGTCGAACATATATATTTGAAACTAGCTGACCCGGCAGACTTCGTAGTGTCTCAATCAATAAATAAAAGACCTTAACTTTTGTATAAAATAAATTTAAAACAAGCAAAAGGAATCCGTCCGACGAAGGACACATCAAAGGAAAAACAAAATTGTTATTTTTATTTAATTCCGAGCATTTTTATATTGATCTACCTTTTAAACCTTCTCTGGACTTCCACAAATAATTCAAGAACAAAATTAGCCAAATCGGTCCAGCCGTTCTCGAGTTTTAGCGAGACTAACGAACAGCAATTCATTTTTATTTATATAGATAGATATAGTAATACGTGAAGCAAAAACTTTGTATCCCTTTTTACGAAAATTGCGCGGACGGAGGAATATGAAATTTTCCACACTTATAGAGAATATAGAGAAGAAGTGCACAATGCTAATATTTTTTAAAAATTATGCATAAAAGATACATTAAATCAATAAAGAAAACATTACACACACTACCATGTATTTGACACACACGCATACACTCTTTGTTTATTGTCAAACTTTTGTTATTGCTTAAAGTCTGTAGTCAAATTGAGAATAGGTTAGTATTGTTTATCTTTAATATTACGAGTATTTGTCTATAGTGTAGTCTTGGCGAAATCTATACAATAGGACCATAACAATGTTGAAACTTATAATTTCAATTAATTATAGTCGAATTTCGACCACTGCGGGACCACTGGTATAGATAAATTCAACTGAGTTTTTAATAAGTTAGGTAATTAAAGAAGAAAATTAATTAACGTAACGCATAATGTGACCAGTTAAAATCAATCGCCAATTTAGTAAAATTTTACCCAGTACCGAAATAGATTTTAGAAGCGAACCTCAGTTATTGTGTTTTTCAAGTTATCTATTTGAGTTTTCACAGCTTCTAATCTGGCATCAGTAGCATTAAGTCGTCGTTCTAAAGTGTTTCCATAGGATTCTAATTTACTGTCTACTTCTGTATTTTTATTTTCCTTGGCATTCTCTGTGACTGTCGTCGTTAGAGCTAGTATAGATCTCTGGATACTTTCCAGTGCTTCATCTGTCTTCTTTTGGGAACCTTTCTCGCGTTCTTCTTTCTGAAATAAAACTTACGTTAAGAAATACCCTTGACCAAGTAATATGATTGGTTTAAAATATATAATTAACAATGTTAGTGACTTTAAACATACCTGTAGAAGAATCGTCTCCACGTTTGAAAGCCTTTGATCAAGCCTCGATATCATCCCTTTCAGTGGTTCTAGCATTCTATGTTTTTTATCAAGTGCCATCAGCATCTTCTTCACTTGTTCCCCAAGCATCTTCTCTCTGAACTCATGTCTCTCCAGTTTGTCTTCTGTTGCTCGCACCAAATGAACTAAGGTCATCAGCACATCCCGGATATCCTCGATTCTGCGTAATAGTTAAAAGTGTTTTTTTTATTGCTTAGATGGGTGGACGAGCTAACAGCCCACCTGGTGTTAATGGCGCACCCGGAGCCCAAAGACATTTACAACGTAAATGCGCCACCCACCTTGAGATATAAGTTCTAAGGTCTCAGTATGGTTACAACGGCTGTCCCAGCCTTCAAGCCGAAACGCATTACTTCTTCACGTCAGAAATAGGCAGGGTTGTGGTACCTACCCGTGTGGACTCAGAAGAGGTCCTACCACCAATTTACATATTTATTCAATTTATATATTAAAAGCGAACAATATATTTAATTAAATATAATGTTGTTGCTGTAATTAATAATATTCTTCATTTAAACGAGTGGGTAGTTAAATAGTTTATGTTTTTTAGTAATTCTTACTAATGGGCACAGTGGAACCGTAGACTAAATTCATACCCTGCAGCAGGTTGTACCAAAGACCGAGCAATATAACCTGCAGTTTTGATTTGTCTTTGGGGACTACGACAAAGCTTTCGATACGATGGAGACCTTGGCTCTATTGCAGTTTCCAACGGTTCCAGTACATCGAAGTGTTGAAGTGTTTGTACGAAAATGCAACTTTATTAGTCCAATTACAGGACCGGGCTTCAGAACCCATCCATGTGCAATGTAATGTGAAGCGGGGAGATGTTATTTCTTCGAACCTGTCATCGATGCATTACAAGATTTTTTCAAGTTTCTGGATCGGAAAGGGCTAGGCATCAACGATCTGTACATAACTTTGGCTTACCGACGATACGTGATTATCGTTGAGACCTTGGAGAATATCAGCAAAATGCTTAATGACCTCAGTAGGGACAGAAATCCTAGTGGGTTATAGTATGAACATGCACAAAACGATTAATAAATCGAATACTATATGTACGAATACTAATTATGCCCACTCCAGAAAACTTTACGCGCGAAGTTATAGTCGACTACGTCTACCTGGCACAAATTGTGAAACTGTGCTGGGAAACGTTCGGGAAGCTGTGCAAAATTTTCTCATCTCAAATGCTGCAATGTCTTGATGAAAGTCTTTGACTAATGTGTGTTGCAAGTGCTGGCATGCGGAAGTGAGACGTGGTCGGTGACAATGAGCCTTATCGGAAGACTCAATGGTCAAGTCACTCAATGGACAATAGAGAGGGTTATGCTGGGAAGTTTCCTGCAAAATCGAACCAGGAATGAGGAGATTCTAAGAAGAGCTAAAGTAACTGGCATAATCTGAACGATTGCAAGATTGAAATGGCAGTAGATAGGATACATTGTTCATAGAATAGATAACCGATGGGGCCGAAAAGTTCTCGAGTAGCAACCGCGCACAGGAAAGCGCAGCGTCTTCCCACGTGGTGATTAACGACCTGCTAAATGTTGCGGGATGTGTTTGACCCCGTAAAACATATGTATGTATAGAGAAAAACAAAGAATATACTCTACAATTTAAATATCATATAGTAGCTTGTAGCTTTCACTACACTGTACAATTTCTTTTTTTGTTTTATTGCCCTTGTAGGCACACGAGCATACGGCCCACTTGATGGTGCGTGGTTACCGTCGCCCATGGACTACAGCAATTCCAGGGACAGAGACAAGCCGCTTCCTACTGCAATTACTATCCTACTGCGTTTAATTGAAACTACCCGCGCGCCACCTTGTTTCTTTTAACGAAACTAATTCACAAACTTTACGAGTGAAGAGTTAACAAAGGCAAAGACGCACGAGTAAACTCGAAGAAACTTAAATTCACTTTTAAGCCCACTATAGATTTGAATTACCAATTCTAAATTTAGTACAGGAAGCCGGTTGTAATTCGCAATGAGAATTAATGATTACTTGATGTTCACCAAGTTACTACAAGTTCGTGATCACGAAAATCGTAAATATTTAACTATAAATATAAATATTTACTAACAATCGCGCCACGTTAACTAGTCCCGTGCTAAGTTCGTAAAGAACTTGTGTTGCAAGTACCAGATAAGGGAAATAAATATAATATTTTTATTATACACATACGTATATTTGATATACACCCATAACCCTGGAAAGACATTTATATTACTCATACAAATATCTTCCCTTGGCGGGATTCGAACCCGCGACCCCCTTGTGTAGTGACCATGTCACTTACCACTACACCAGACAGCCGTTTTAGCTGGTGCTATGATGACTTCTGTGTCCGCACGCGTAGGTATGTATCACTACTCTGCCTATTTCTGCCATGAAGCAGTAATGCATTTCGGTTCGAAGGGTGGGGCAGCCGTTTTAGTGCAAAAACTGAGATATTAGAACTCATATGTCAAGGTGGGAGGTGGAATTTTGGTGTAGATGTCTATGGTAACCAATTAACACCAGTTAGGCCGTAATCTAGTCCACACATCCAAGCAATAAATAAATCGCCACTGGAAATGATATGACAATAAAAAAAAATACTGTTGGTAGGACCTCTTGTGAGTCCGCGCGGATAGGTACCACCACCCTGTGGCTCCTGTGCACCGCTCACGGTGTGTCTCCGAGACGACGTCCTGCGGGATTTTCCCGGGGATGGAGTGCCGTCCTATTAACAGGATGGGTACCGGCGACGGCGAGCCTTCGGCGCGCACTGTACGGTACCGTGGGTTTCGTGGAGTCGGAGTGGTGGGGCTCGATGGGGTTTAGTCGGTAGTCGTTCTGCGGGGCAAGTGCTTCGAGCGCCTTTTTCAAGGCGTAGTCTCCTGTGAGAAATTGGGGGAGGTGAAGGACCTCGGCTCTTCTCTTCTCCCCTTCTTCCTCTCAGGAGGCGCCGGAGTCCGACATAACCCGGTCCGTTACCCCCCTCGACCGGGTATCCGTAAATGGATTCCCCAGCGTTAAAAAAAAAAAAAAAGGTACCACCACCCTGCCTATTTTTGCCGTGAAGCACTAATGCGTTTCGGTTTGAAGGGTGGGGCAGCCGTTGTAACTATTCTTTGAGACCTTAGAACTTATATCTCAAGTTGGGTGGCGCATTTACTTTGTATGTCGCATGTCTATGGGCTCCAGTAACCACTTAACACCAGGTGGGCTGTAAGCTCGTCCAACCATCCAAGCAATAAAAAAAAAACACGAGATTAAACCGTAACAGTAGTTTTAATTTAAAGTTTATAGAAATCCCGCGTAAAATTCTCAATTTATTACACGCATTACGAACACATTTATGAATGAAGTTTGCAATAGTAATGCGCAAGGATGGACGTTGATGATAAATAAATCAATCAATGTTAACGTTAGGAGTTGACCCTTAAATAGATATTGATGTTTTGTTTGTGATTGGAGCGCAAAAATAGTTGACTTCCTTGCGGGATTTCAATATCCTTTCTCGTTTATTTGAATGATACAAGTACGATATCAATTGACTTCAGTGGTAAATAAAAAATAAAGTTTCTGTCTTTTATTCTATCAAATTTATAATTTCACTAGCGACCCGCCCTCGCTTCGCTTCGGAAACATTAAAACACACATGAAACCAAAAAAATAAAATAAAAAAAAGTAGCCTATGTTCATCAGGGACAATGTCGGTTTCTAATGGAAAAAGAATTTTTCAAATCGGTCCAGTAGTTTTGGAGCCTATTCGAAACAAACAAACAAACAAATCTTTCCTCTTTATAATATTAGTATAGATTATAATATTAGTATAGATGTAAATAATTCCACTCGATTCACTAACATAGATTCGACGCCTTTAGCACTAACCCCATCGAGTGGTAATATATCGATGACTAACCCTAAGAAGAGTTCGAAGTGTCTTCCCATAACTACTCAAGGACAGGTGGGTGAGTTCACGGGCTCAAGCTGAGAGAATTACTAACGTTGACCCTTGCAAAAGCTAAATCTTGCCTGCTAATGCTTCGCTAAATTTACTACAGGATCAGACTCACTGAGAATATCCGGCGGAAAAACTGAGTGGGTTATTGAACAATATTAACGTACTATAACATATATCCTTTATAATTTCCGCAAAGTGTGCTCAAATACATTAAAAAATATTAATGGTTGGCACAGATTCTCTGCATTCGAATGTCCAATAATAATGTATATAAATTACACTTAGTAAATTCTACATAATAGTGAACATAAAACACGACAAATGTACAGGCGAACAAAGGACTTTGCCTCTTAAATTTATCTTATTTTACGTTTAAATGAGAAGAGCTGACAAGTCATAGTGATTTCATTAAATATTATTATACACCAGAAAATAGATATCTATACTAATATTATAAAGCTGAAGAGTTTGTTTGTTTGAACGCGCTAATCTCAGGAACTACTGATCCGATTTGAAAAATGTTTAAACGTTGAATAGTATTATTGTTTAATAATAGCAAATCTAACGCGTATTGATACTTATAGTAGAGCTTATTTATACTGTGATATTTATAGTTAGGTCACGGCTACTGCACTTTGTACAGTCAGTTTCAGAGGGTCTAAGGATAGTCCACAAAGGGAAACAATATTTTGCTAATCTAAATGTGTTTATTTATTAATCAAATAACAAAAGCAAGAAAAGGACGAGTTCTCCGCCCACCAGGTGTTAATAGGCAACCGGAGTCCATGGACATCTACAACGTAATTGCCACCACCCACCCTGAGACACGAGTACTAGTCCCAGTTTTACAGTGTAACTGCTGCCCCACGCGTTGGCTCCAAAGCTCTGTTTCACGACAGAAATAGGCAAGATACTGGTACCAACCCTTGCGGGCTCACAAGATTCTCATACCACTAGTAATTACGCAAAGTATAATGATTTTTATTACATTATATTTTTTCTTCACCGTGGAAGTAATTCGTGAACGTTTGTTAATTACGTATTTCTTTAGAAAAAAATAAATCTGCCTACGGGTTTCAAACAGCGGCATTATCTCATCGCTCTATACAAATTCACCGCACGTATTATCCTTTAGACGACTAAGTATGGCTTCTGAAGAAAAAAGAATTTATAACAAATTAGTAGATACGTGTATTTGAAATTGAATCCATATACGGACGCTCCAATCGGCTTCTATTACAAAAATGGACATACGAAGGAAGATACTAACAGTGATTGTATGATAGTCTAAAATCATATCTGTACAAGATTGAGCCAGGAAGACAGTTTTAGTATGCGTCAGGCTTGTCCAAGTGTAACAATTATTGTCTCTGGTTTAACTTTTAATAAATAATAGTTTAAAAAAACTAAAAAACACGCTTTTTGTAAAATTCAACTAAAAAATAGAAAATAAATTTTAATATTAAAAAAAATAGAAAATAAATTTAATATAATAAAATATTTATAACTAATAACACCATGCACGCCACGTTTTTTTTTAAAATAAAACATATTTTACACTATTTTCAATTTAAATTTATTAAAATTTATTTTCTATTTTTAGTTGAATTATATTTAAAGCGTGTTTTTTTAGTTTTTTTAAACTATTATTTATTTTTCATTTTATAGTAAAATTTTCTATAAAAGCGTATTTTTAAAACTATTAAGTACTTTATTCCTGCCTTATCGACTATAGATAAAAATTATATAAATTGGCAAAAATCTTCTTTTGCAAATTGAGGCATGAAATAAGCTTATCAAATTACTGTATTGTCATGGGTCCTCGATAAACCTACAAAGTTTGAATGAAATCTGGCCGTTTAAAGTGGGTCAAAATCGCGTCTAAAGGAGTCGGTTACAAACATACATACAAGAGAAGCTAATATAAAGCGTGTAAAAACTGACCCTTCGCCACTACACAGTTATATGTATTACCTGCATACGAATAAGACACCGAATTTACATGCTATGTTTAGGAGCGATGCATTCACTTTCACATCTCGTCGTCGTCAGACTGTCACCAAATTAGAAAATTGTGAAACGTGAACTTTATAAATAAACCGCTTATTCTCTGAAGATTCAGCTACAACTCACAAGTCATGTAGCTTCAGAAATATATTCGAATTCCGGTTGATGTAATAATATACAACGGTTTTAAGTATCTATTTTTATTGTGTTCATCACTACATAGTATAAAACAAAGTCGCTTTCTCTGTCCCTATATCTGTCCCTATGTATGCTTAAATCTTTAAAACTACGCAACGGATTTTAATGTGGTTTTTTTAATAGATAGAGTGATTGAAGAGGAAGGTTTATATGTATAATAACATTCATTAAATAGTGGAGAAATCAATAATAAATTACAGTTTCCGAAGCGAGTAACAACTTGAACAACACGTATCAAGGACCGATAGCAAAACAGTTGGTAAAAACTAATTTTATTCAACCGTGTTGTTCTAGTTTTTAACTGTGCTTACTTACTTTCGTGATCTCTATTAATGAAAAGAGTTTTTAATTGTAAGTGGATTGTGTTTGGCGCTCCTGTGGATTGAAGTAGATCGTAGTGACGAATTAAAAAAAAAAAGGGTTAAGAGAAAATAAAAAAACAAATACTAAACGACTTGTAACGAGGTCTCTATCCCGATGTTAGATTTCCAATAGACATCAGATTCCGCCTTGAGGTCGAAGCCACAATTGTATCGTAATAACGGTGTTCATACATCACACTGAACGTAGGGTTGCTTCGCAGTAGAAATTGGTAAATTTTTGCACCTACCTGCCGCGCGGATTTACAATACGCATATCTTTTTTTTATTGCTCTTGTAGGCAAACGATATCATACGACCCACCTGATGGTGAGTGGTTTCCGTCGCCCATGGACTTCAGCAATGCCAGGGGTAGAGCCAAGCGGCTGCCTACCGTTAATCGTTACCTTTTTATCACATGATTTCTTTATTACTCGTTTTAGAAGTTGTCTGTTAAACATGTGCTAGGCTACTATATGTTATCTATATATATAAAAGAAAGTCGTGTTAGTTACACTATTTATAATTCAGGAACTGCTGAACTGATTTGGCTGAAAATTGGTGAGGATGTAGCTTAAAACCAGGAAAAGGACATAGGATATTTTTATCACGTTCCCGTGGGACGCGACATAAAACGTGGTACAACAAAACGCAACTGATATGGAATAACAAAACGCAACTGACAGCTAAACGTAATATATTCTATGGTTAATTATAGTAGAATTTTGAAGTGGGACTTTTTGGCGGGAACGCGAGGAGTGAAGTTGTGTGATTTGGTTTTATTTTGTCTATTTAGTGTTTCTTCGGGTTTAAATGTGTAATAATGGTGGTTTATTAACTGTTTAATATCTGTGAAAGTGCAAAAATGTGGGAAAATGAAACAAAGCCGCTGGACGTATCTTCTCGGGATCCTCCAAAAAGTCCACTGAAAAAATCTTAGTAAATGACCACCATTTTACTGAGATTATATTTCATCCCATATCATCTCAATTCATTTCATTTAATTTCATCCCAGTTGATTAGTGTCTCAAATTAATCATCTTCATTTCATTTCACTCCATAATATCATTTTTCATAAAAACATGAATAATATAGATTAAAATAAGACATGACTTAAAGGTCTCAGTTACCAGGTCATAAAATCTCTTAAAAAAAATTTTTTTTGAAGTTGACCGGTTGATGTGTTTGAAACAAACCGTGTGGCGGAACAAAGTTCACCGGGTCCACTAGTATAGAATAATTGGTACCTACCTACCCTTTGTATTTCAACACTTTAGTCTAGTCAACAAGTTCAAAAACGTGTTAAATAGACATAAAGCTCCTAAAAATATGTACGATAGCTCATTGGATGCGGAATGATGTCTACAAAAATGTTTTTTAAGGGCTTATTAGCACATAAAAAATTGCGATTGTTATAAACAAAATAAGATTTAAAAAAAAGGAATTTTGTTTTTCCTTAATAATTTCTAAAATAATGATATTTAAGGAATTTTGAAAAAAGATCCTGAAAGAGGAGGAAATTTCCAATAAAAAAGTCCCAACTCCCGGAATTCTATCTCTATTATTTATAATTTTTTTTAACGCTGAAAATAGGGCTCCGCGAGGTCGTTACGGCATAAGCGCGCCGTCTAAAAAGCCGGTATATCACCTAAAATAATTTTTTTATAGTATTAAATAACAATTAAAAAATTTGAATAAATTATGGTGTAATCTAAACACTTGAACGAAAAAAACTCGGTGAAAAAAATTTTTTATATCGATTATCCAAAAATTTACACCATTGTTAATTAACTAATTTTTTTCCAATCTCTGTTTTTATAAATTACGGTATAAAAGTTTAAATAATTGATCTAAAAAATTTTCCCTTCGTGGAGCTCTTATCATTTAGGTACTTAATAAAGTAACGCAACATTTTTTTTTTAACTTTTATTATTTTGATCATTATAATTTTTTTTAATTAACAAATAATGAAATTTCTAAAAAATGTTCTGAAAAATTTTTTTTTCAGTAATATCTTATTATTGCTGTTTTTGCATCTACCATAGGTAATAATTAACATTGAAAAATTTGTTTTACGCTATTTGTTAAGAAATTGTTTATAAACAAATAGACTATTTTGGGATTTAAAAAAAAAAATTACCATCTTATTGTATAGGTGAAATAACGATTTAAAAAAAAATATCTTAAATAAATTTTTTAATTGCTTAAAATGGTTTTTTTCATATTTCAATTGTTTAAATAATTAGTTAAGAAATTATTTTTTTCTTAAAAATTATCATTGACTCTTTTCAACGGATTAACAAAGAAATACATTTTTTTTATAAATAATTTCATTGTTTATTAACTTAACAATTTGTTATAAACAATTAATATTAATCGTTATATTTTTTTCGAAAACTACAAAAAATTACAAAAACAACCATATGTAACAAAATATAGAAAAAAAAAATTGTTTATTTTTTACAGCATTTTTAGATATTATATAATAATGAAATTACAGCAAAATTCCTTAAATACCATTATTTTAGAAATTATTAAGGAAAAACCAAATTCCTTTTTTTTTAAATCTTATTTTGTTTATAACAATCGCAATTTTTTATGTGCTAATAAGCCCTTAAAAAACATTTTTGTAGACATTATTCCGCATCCAATGAGCTATCGTACATATTTTTAGGAGCTTTATGTCTATTTAACACGTTTTTGAACTTGTTGACTAGACTACTTATATATTTGTGTGAATTGATACGATACATGGGAAATCTTTCTCCCAGTTCCTCAGCGTTAAAAAAAGGTCACAGAAACTCCGAATTATTTAATGAATCGTTAAAAATTTAATGCAATTACAGAATGCAAAGCGATAAAACTATAATTGAACAGCAAAAATATCTAAAGATAAAAATATGATATTATATAAAGATTTTGACAAAGTAGACTAGTCCTAGAGAACAAAATGTTAATATTATAATTACATAAGGAAGAAGTAGTGACTAAAAATTTATTTTATAAATGTCGCAAAATAATAAATAATTGTTTCCTCCACGACTTTATTTATTTATGTTATGTGTATTAATCATGTTTGTTATAGTCACGTTAATCTTTGATCACACCAACGCTTTGTTATTTAATGTTAAATAGTTCACGATCGACATTGTATTATAAATTGTATTTTTTTTATTTACTTCTCTTCTCTTTTTATTTACTGAATGTTGGTTATTTATTCTGTTGAATTCATTAAATGATCGAATTAAATGACATTTGAAACGGTACCTTTTATTCCTATTAACAAAAATCTATATTTTTTGGCTCTAACACAAAATAGAACAATGAAATAGTCTGACGGGTCATACTTTGATCTTATGTCTGAATAGGAGTGGGATTACTCACTTTGTGATGTCTTGGGCTTCCGGTAACCACTTACAACCATTTGGGCTGTGAACTCGATCACCTAGTCACGCAATAAAATTTATACATTTGAGACAAGAACCCTGTATAGTGAATACGAAATCGAACGCGCTTGCAGTGGTACCAGTGGTTTGAGTAAAAGCGAAATTGAGTAGATCAGGAAAAAGTATCAAATTCCTACGTCTTCTATTATACATGTAATTGAAAAACTATTTCTACCTGCTTCGTCTTTTAAGTAATCATAGTTTTTTTTGCATAAAAATTTCCTTTACAATTCGTATA
The DNA here is from genome assembly GCF_003987935.1 of Bombyx mandarina. Next base: position 2,645,673 of record NW_021011505.1, on the reverse strand, counting down.
AGCTCTGCTTAGACTGTTATTGTGTAACGAAATATACTTACGTAACTTCCCGGCATTCTGTTTGAGGAGTCCACAATAGAAGCGCGACGGCGACCCACCATAGTCTCTGGGGACACACCAACAAACATTAGTTTTGGTTGTACCTGAGTGTGTTGAATGAAGTCGCGACATTACAAGTATAAGGCCTCGACTTGCACACACGTGTTTTATTTATAGCAACTCGTGGGCTTATCTTTACGAATATTTATTGTATTTCAAGAGATTTAAGCCCAATTTTGTTGTGGCCGAATGAACGTTTTCACAAAACGATTAATTAGGTATTTTTAGTTATAGTTACGTCTTTGGCTATTAAATGTTTTAATTTATCGAGGTACTGTTTACTGGTGTAAGTTTTACGAGAAATTCAGTTTTTTTTTAAATTGCGGTTGGTTTTAGTCGTAAGCACCACGGATGCCTCCAGTAAAACCACTGAGTCTCTCGCCGGATCATCCCAGTGGGTCGCGATTCCGATCCGCTGGTAGATTCTGAGAAGCACTGCTCTTGCTAGGGCTAGAGTTAACAAATTCTCTCAAATTGAGCCCGTGAGCTAACCTACTCGTCAGGGTAACTGGAATAGCCTCTTAGGCTACCGGCAAATATGTAAGGATAAACTCAAAAAACTCGCATCCAGTGCGATCATACTCTGTGCACCATGTAATATAGTCAGTACATGAATGTAGAGAGAGAGAGAGAAAGAGAGAGAGAGAGAGAGAGAGAGAGAGAGAGAGAGAGAGAGAGAAAGAGAAAGAGAGAGAGAGAGAGAGAGAAAGAGAGTATTCTTTATTGTACACTAAAAAACAAATAAACAGTGCGATATATTAAATACAAAAAAAGTACAATTGGCGGTATACATATAAGGACAAATACATACATACACATACACACATCATACACATAGGTACATACATATATCCGTAGATATAAATACAATTGTACAATGTACTCTAATGTACTAATGTACCTGTCATTAAAGCCTTAGTATAATTTGAATAATGAGAAGATTCACTTCATATGGATCGCGCCATCGCCTGACATCTACGCAAATTAATAATAATGTTAGTTTTAGAGAATAAAAAGTAAGTTTAGTAAAAATTTTAATATCTGTGTTCTTTTCACAGACAACATTCTAGACTTATCCATATTTAGAGATACACGTATGTATGTAGGATGATACCGTTAATTTATATTCAGATAAGGTGCTAGTTATGTCGTTGTGGCGAGGCTTGGGGAGGGCCTATGTCCAGCATAGACGTCTGTGGGCTAAAAGATAGATTATGTAACAATGGAAATACAATATTTACACTGTTTTACGAATGTACCTATTGTTTCTCTAGGATTTCTTATCTATCTTTGTAGTTGTAGAGCAGGTATGGACAACCTTTGACGTGTTAATCTTTCGCGTTGTAGTGGGCCTCGCGTTGTGGTAGGTCTCGCGTTATAGTAGGCCCCCAGAGGGTGCCCCGCAGGACCCAGTCGAAGCCGATGTTCCACAGCAGGGGGCTCAGGACAGACCTGCGGAACACCGCGCTCGACGGGGAAGCGGTACACCGCCCCACTGTGTCAGACGCATTCGATCGACCTGTTTCCGAGATAGGAGCCGATCAGCCGGTGGAGGTACACGTAGACGCCACGATATTCGAGCGCCTCCGCGATCAGGGCAGAGTGTTGAATGCGTTCCGAATGTCCAGAGACACCGCCATTGCCACCCCGCCCCAGGTTACGGCTTCATCGGAGAGGGCACGCACGCGCAAAATCGCGTCGATCCAACGATCGATCAACAGCAACAGCGGCCCTCTCTGAAGCCGTACTGCTCCGCCGAAAGATCGGAAGCCATCTCGGTCAGGTGCCGGACGATGCGGGCCGCGACGATTCTCTCCAGCATTTTGCCCGCCTCGTCCAGCAATACGATGGGGCCATAGCCCGCGGGTGAGTCCGTGGGGCGCCCGTCCTTCCTCAGCAGGACCAGTCTGCCTGTCGTCCATTTCGACGGGAGCCGTCCCGACTCGAGGCACGCTTCAAAAAGCCCCCCGCGGAGCGGGAGGTACTATCCTGGGATAATAGTTTTCCAGCAGATGCCATTTTTCCATTTGTCGTCTTTGATTAACCAGAGGTCGGTCCCCTGGGGTCTGGTAGTACCCTCGGGACTGGACCTCTCCAGCCATTCATTCATCCATCGCCGGGCACCAGAGCTTAGGATTGGGGATTTTTTTAAAGAGGTTTACGTCCTTGCGACCCCGTGCCTCGCGGCAGCGGCCTCGATTCCCCCACGAGGATTACGGGTTGGCCGGCGGCCCGCCGAGTGTAATGAACAACAGGAAATAACACCGCCCAACGCTCAAGAGAGCAACAACGACGAAGCCACGCCGGTACACCGGTACCCCCCTCTGGAGAGCGTTTACCTATAGCCGAAGCCGGGGACATAGCGACCAGCGGCCGGAAGATGCGTAAGCAACGCCTACTCACTACTCCATCAAAAAAGCAGACCAAAAGCCCACCATCTCCAGTGGATCACGCCGAAAAAGGCTCGGACGTGCACCAAAACATAAAAGAAAGCAGAACAAAAAACAAAACAGAAAGAAAAACAACATAGAAAGAAAGACAATAAAATGTAAAACCAAAATAACAAAGGGGAAGAAGAAAGGGGACGGAAGGGGAAGGCCCAAGTGTCTCCAGAGAAACACCCTTCAGCCAGTGAAGGGCGTGGAGAACCCGGAACCCCCCCTGCTGGTTTTGGTCCCCGTCGCTCCATCTCTCCCGCCGTTACACGACGAGAGAGAAGGAGCGATAGCCCTGGGAGTGTAAATGCTCCCAAAGGCTCGTTATCCGCCACCTACGGACGCGCCCGGTGGAAGTCCAGCAAAACTCCCTCACAGACGGAGCCGCCCGCCACGCAGAGTGAGCGCCGGTGGGCCCGCCCGGGTGCTGGGGAGTATAAGTACCTTTTTTTTTGCCGAACCTACTACGAGGTTCCCTTGCCTAGGGGGCAAGCGGAGTATGTGGGTATTAGTCTGCGACTGCGAGACCGCGGGCCCAAGGATATTTTCAGGACCCTACCCACTAAACGACTCCCCTGCACTCTTCGCTCAAGCATCCGATCCCCTCCGAGGTCAGAACCCGGATGAGGTAAGGGGGTTACCGCGGTCAATACTACAACCAGACGGCGCAGCTCACCCCAAGGAGTCCTTTAATTCAGTGCTGTTATTATGAACACCACCGTTTTCAGAATACCAAGATTTATTAGGCTCGGATGATATCATTTCAACAACATATTATTAGGTACTGATATATGTATAAAAAAGCCATTTCTTTGCGCACGACGCTGCATAAATATATATTATGTAATTTTCTGCGGTTACAAGGATTATATTATTTTCCTTCAATAATCACCGGGCTTAGTGTTTATGGAAAACTTCCGTGAAGGAAAGACGTGTTTAGTTTCAAAATAAAATACTATTATTACGGTTGGCTTGAAAACGATTCCTGGTTTGAAATTGTTAGAAACGTTGGGTTGTATTGAACATTTTAATTACTTGAAAAACAAATTAAATTTGGTGTAATTGAAAACATAAACTTCCTATAATCCTATCTATAATCGAATATCTGTATCTATCAATCGCCTACTATTTGTTAGGAGGTTACCAGAGTCCATGGACATCAGATTTTGAGACATGATATTTCAGTACTTTAAGAATTATTGCTATCTTACCCTACAAACCAGAACGCAATATCATCTTCATTCGATTTTGTCATAGATAATATTATGAGAATTAGGAAACTATTTTACAACATCTGCCACTAGGTATAGGTAGGTATACACAGAGACTTCTTTCTTAATATGTTCTCGGACCTTAGGATAAACTCAATTATGTTTTGTTTATGTGAGTCGATGATATCAAGCTGTTTACCAACTATGGAAAACAGGAAATGACGCTAGTCCATTTAAAAAAACACCTACCAACCTTCATTGGTGTATAGCATGTGTTTAATTATTTTTTTTGGAATTTTTAAAGGGTCTTGTAATGTTTGTTTCTCACGACCTTTTTATTATTATCTGTTTATTTGTGTTACGTATACTGAAATGTGATGTTCAATGTTTTCAATTAGACATAGTGCATATTATGTCATGTATGAAGTATATCTAATTAAATACGACTATTTAACTATTATAAATACAAAAATATGTATTTTAAGAGTATCATAAATGCGATGTTTTCTGTTGTTTTTTTCCTTGTTTCGCGCATTAATATATTGATAATATTTTTGTTTGACAAAAAAAAGTTTACAAACTAGATAGTAAGAGAAGCTATATTTTTGTATTAAAAAAAGATGTACTTCATTATTTCATAAATGTAAAGAAGAAAATCGTGGCTGATAAATTTTGAAATGGTAATTTGAAAGAGATGTATTAGGTATTTGATTAATGTCAAGTTCTATTCGCCGGGATTATAAAATTAAAAAAAAGTATGAGTAAATTCGATTTTAAATTATATTAAATTTAAAATTAATAAATTCACTTTAAATTTCAATTTTAATTTTTTAATTTCGTGTTCTTCGCTATAACCGTTCTATGTGTGTTCATTCGTTCTATGACCAGTTTCTGTAGTCGCAATGGGTGCCCTATTGCTATTTCGGTCCCTTTCGGAGGTTTTTTTTTCTTAGAAATTTATAGAATGACCATCGCCTTTCTGTGGAAGTAAGCGTAGGCTTTCATTTCTTTAGAAGAAGTTTCCGGGAATTATTTCTTTTCACTAATTCTGTAATATATCTAACTAAACACTAATTCACTCGCTCTATCAGCTAGGCTACTTTTCAGCTCTATTTAGAAAAAACATATTTTTTTCCTTTATACGTTTGGACTGCGGCCACATCCACGTCTTGATTTTTTTTTTTTTTTTGCGCCACACACCTTGTGATATAAGTTCTAAGGTCTCGATATAGTTACAATGGCTACCCCACCCTTCAAACTGAAACGCATTACTGCTTCACGGCAGAAACAGGCGGGGCGGTGGTACCTACCCGTGCGGATTCACAAGAGGTCCTACCACCAGTAATTACGCAAATTATCATTTTGCGGGTTTGATTTTTATTACAAGATGTTATTGCTTCACCGTGGAAGTCAATCGTGAACGATTGTTAAGTACGTATTTCATTAGAAAAATTGGTACCCGCCTGCAGGGTTCGAACACCGTTGCATCGCTATATACGAATGCACTGGACGTCTTATCCTTTAGGCCACGATGATATTCCTCCCACATGCAGAGCTGAATGAAAAATAATTCATTCATAGTCGAGATTTTGCGAGCACTCGATTAGAACTCATCTGCCCATCGATACCAATGACCGAGTCGTACATATCTAATGTCCAGATATGCTAATTCCATCCTTTATGGCTGTAAGCCGTAACTCGTCTGCCCATATATGCCTAAAAAAATAATACAAGCACAATGTGCGTGCAGTGATTGTATTTTGTGTTATGTTTCTCACTTCCTTTATTAAGATTCAAATCCCTTTCTAAAGCTCTAAACACGACGTAACGACTTTATATTAGATCTAATGTATATTGTAATTAAGTATTCGAGTGTGGTTATTAAATAACGAAGGAAGACTTTAAACAATGAAGCTTTGTTATTTTATGATCGCTTCCGTGTTGTTGCGTTATATATACAAACATATATATACTTAACAATACCTCGCATTATAGTGAAACTATATGCAATCGTAGGGCCATTATTTTCAAATAACCTTTTTATTTTACTCATAAAAAAAAAGAAAAACAAACGATTTGATAGCATGACCGGCTAGCTTCAATGCGCTTTCGTGACCACATTTCGCGTTACGTATAGACATTTGTGTTACTTAGGTACTTAGTACGCAGGAGCCAATCACCGTCGACGCCCTAGGCACGTGCTTGTACATAGCTAGATCCATCAGATCCAATAACCCTTGCACTAGACACCTTTAGCTCTAACACTAGGAGTAGGTTTAGGGACCCTGGTAACCGTACTCAACTCTTTGCCGAGTTCGACGTGCAACCTAACCCAAACATCAGCCCGCTGAGTTTCTCGTCGGATCTTCTCAGCGGGTCGCGATTCCGATTCGGTAGTAGATGCATTCACGAAACAGCTACTCTTGAGTGGTTAGGTCTCCTTCGGAGGCGCTCGGGTAGCTGTTAGCAAATCCTAGTCCTCCTGGCTGAGCTTTTGCTCGTTCACCTGCCCTGGTAAAACTGGAAAGGCCTCCGGGCCACCAGTAACTTCTCAAACATAAAAAAGGTACTTAGTTCCGATGGTTTAGAATCGACGCGAATGTTATGTCATACACTTGACTTTCTTGAACAGAATCTTCTGACTTATGATCTCTGTAACCTGTTTATCATTGTTATGCATTTCAAATACTCACCTACTTTTTTTATTCGTGCGTAAATGTCATTGTTCCATTAATTAACAGAAATTAACCATACCGCAGTTTTATCAATTACCTACGCAAAAAGTGTTATTAAAAAGCAATTGATATTGGCTCATTATATTTATATAATTTGTAAATTGACTAACTACTATGAGACTTAACTATCTAACTATCTTAAAATCGCTTAGATGGTTAATGACGCTAATTAATATATAATTGTAACGAGACCTGGCTTCGATTGCCAGTTGCAGTCAGTAAGTATCTTGATTAAAGATATTTAGTAATCGAGGTCTGAGTGCACTTGTTCTTGTGTGCATCTAGTGTGTGTTTGTTTTCAACGTCTCGGGTCCACAAAACTAATAATTACTATTTGGCTGAGTACTCATAATACACACTGAGGCTCTCCTTAAAATGAATAAATCCCATTAACTCTATACTTCTCTCTCTCAAAATAATATAATATATCTATAATTGAAAAGGAAACGTAAATGATACAAGTTCTCAATTGTGGAACTCATAAAAAGCTGCGTGTAAACATTTGCTAAAGTAGGTGTCCAGTTAACGTTCAATTGTAAATGCAGTTAAAAACCTTTCTCTTGTGTAAACAAGCTCTATTGTCACAATTATCTGTAGACCCTCGTGTGTTGTTTTTTAGACTTTATTTAATATATTGATTAGTTTATTTCTAAACATCAGTCATTAATACAATTCACGAATGACCAATTAGCTCTGTGCTGCGACAAAACAGATTAGTGCAGCCATTTAAACTACTTTATCTCATTGACAGCGCATCGAATGCGCCTTGTTTATTACTTAACTTGACCTAATAAATGTCAGGTCAGCCGTGTGTGTGTAGTCTATCTACAATTCAATAAGTTGCAACAGCCAGCATTAACTGAGAACAGCCAAGGCACTGCGCTGTGCGATTAGGTACAACTATTGGATATAACCAAAGAAACGAGGTCTCTCGATAAGTATCATATTAGGAAGATCGAGGATCATTTATTTATGGATATGTTCGATTTTCAATCAATGGTATTGCATGTGGGCAAGTAAGACTAATAAAATAAACATTTTTCATCATTTAAGTGCGTTTTGAGGGCATCTTGTGGTAATTGAACGAATGCAGTGAAAGCTGTTAGTCAATCATTTACGACATTGGTTTTATATAAATTGTTTATGATATAAATTTAAGCTGAATGTAAATTGAACACACTTTAGCGGGTACACAAGAACGTCAAGAGTTAGAATTACCGATATTAAATTCGATTATCCTGTTTGGTACCTATTGAATATACGAAAAGTCTCTAAAGCTCTATCGAAGCTAAAAGTCTCCTAGTAATTCTAAATATGTCGATGACGGAGACACACGAATAAAGCGAAAGGAATGAGTTCTAAAATGCATTGTTAATCCTTGACCGGGATTCAGGTAACATCAAGATAAAGCTTTAAATTACTGTTACGTTTGTTTCAGTGCATTTTAGTTACTCATTAGAAACGGATGTGTTTAGGTAACTTAAAAAAATAATAGTACTTACTTATTTCTGGTTTACAGCCGAAAAATTATTTCTGCTTAGTTTAGTTCAACCGATTGGTGGTAAGGCGTCTTGAGGGAACGCTATTTTTTTTAATTCTTCTATTCTAGTGACCTCAAGAGATCATGCTAGATTCGGCGAACGAGTAGGTGAGCTCACGGGGCTCTAAGTTGTGGTCGTTGCTAACACTAACCCTAGCAAGAGTACTAGCCCTAGCAAAAGCATGAGCCCGCACGGCGGATACTAAGTACCGCGATCTCTGCCATGAAACTGTAATAAGTTTCGATTTGAAGTGTAGGACAACCGTAGTACCGTCAAACTGAGACTTAGAAATCATGTCTCAACGTTGTTGGCGGCATTTACTTTGTGGATGTCTATGGGCTCCGGTAATCATTTGACATCATGTGGGCCACGAGCTCGTCTACCCACATAAGCAATAAATAAATAAAATAGACGGCTGTTCAAAATAAGCTGCAAAATAAAATAACTTGGGCGGAACACAGAACGTATTTGCGAATTGTGTTTCAATAAGGGGAAAATTAAATGTCAGACTTAGAACTGGAAACTAGGAAGATATCTGTCTTTAGAAAGTACATTGCTCTTTTTAGATTCTTCTAGAACAAGGTGGCGTAAAATTTGTCTTTGCACTGACGCATTGTTAACTTAAAGATAAGCTTTATGGGATTGTTTTCAGGAAAGTTAACTGTACAACTTGCTGGTTCAAAAACAATAGGTACTTAGAAGTATATGCTGCATTATTAACAATAGGCAGCGGCTTGTCTGTGGCCATGGTATTGCTGATGTCCAGAAGCAACGATGAAGACTACTATCATCGGTCGGGCTTATGCTCGCTCGTTTGCTTACGACAGAAATTGAAAAATATATAAATTTTATTAGGTATCGATCTAGGCATTTACTAAGATATCGTTTAGGATAGATGCATTATATAATAATATAATCCAGACCGTGTGTTGGTATGTCATAGTGATTTTAATCGAAGTCTGGACACGTCATAAGTGGAATTTTGAATCAATAATTTTATTATTGTCCTAGATAGGAGGTGATAGTCTGTACCATGCGGTCCATTCCACTTATTATCGTGTAATAAAAATCAAACCCGCAGAATTATAATTTGCGTAATTACTAGTGGTAGGACCTCTTGTGAGTCCGCGCGGGTGGGTACCACCACCCTATTTCTGCCGTGAATAAGTAATGCGTTTCGGTTTGAAGCGTGGGGCAGCCGTTGTAACTATACTTGAGACCTTAGAACTTATATCTCAAGGTGGGTGGCGCGTTTACGTCGTAAATGTCTATGGACTCCAGTAACCACTTAACACCAGGTGGGCTGTGAGCTCGTCCACCCATCTAAGCAATAAAAAAAAACGAACACAGTGGAGGAACGTCACATATGGTCGCGATCTTCAGCAGTGAGGGAACGATATAGAAGAAGATTCCTAGATAGGAGGACAAGCTAATGGCCCATCTAGTGTTAAGTCTCATCTTAAGCGTTGGCAATGACGTTGTAGTATCTCTAAATTCCGCAGTGGACCACCATAAAGTCTGGTAGCCGTCCCAAAATGTAGCTAGAGCTTTCCTATGATTCACGCTTGTGAACAAAAAGTAAGAAACGGGGGCATAAAACGTTGTTTTTATTATTTATACTAACTGATAAATTCAATTAAACATGTACAGATAACATGTAACTCGACCTTACGGATCATGTTAACTATAATTACGAGTAATGCCACTCGTCCGAGATTTCATAGAATCGTCCACATACCGCATACCAGTTACCGCATTACTTTGTGTCTTAAAATTGGATTATTCAACCTATGTGTTTTGGAGCAATCAAAGAGAATGAATATGAAACCCAGAAAGATAATAATTGTGGAACTAGAATTTTAAAATTAAATATATTTTTGGGGTAAGCTTGGTTTGAAACTGAAGAAATCTACTTTTAAATAAAGGATTGTCGTTTTTCGCAAGCTTATCAAAACCTCCTCCTCACGTCTCAAATGAGGCGGATCTACCTGCCGCTTAACACCCGGAAGACCGTGTGCCGGTCTCGCTGTGTACACTATTAAAAAGCACGTCATTACGGATCCTCCTGATCCACTAACGGTGCTTTTAGGCACCTCAAGCACAGGTCACCGGTCTCGTCGAACCCGTCGCATGAAGGATTCGGCGAGTAAACTAATCCATAGACACAGCCCACTGAGTTACTCCCCGGATCTTCCCAGTGGGTCGCGTTTCCGATACGGGGGTAGATTCTGCGAAGCACTGTTCTTGCTAGGGTTAATGTTAGCAACGTCGTCAGGTTTGAGCCCCGAGAGCTCATCTACACGATAATGTTACGCCAACATAGCCTCTTAAGTCTATCAGATTAGGTAGGAAAAAAATAAAATTTAAAACACATAAACTACCGAAAGTCAAGATATTGAAACGGAAGATAAAATGTAGTTCATCGATAGATGTCATCTAGAAGCGGTCGTTTAGTTAGAATTAATGGTACCTAACTGTTTGTGTATACAAAGCAAGCTTCCCTCTTCACTAAGAGGTGCGAAAATTACCTTTCATAATTGAATCATTTAGAACATCAAGCTTACGCTTCTGAGAAATTCGAACCATACACTACTTATTTATATTCGAAAGTTTTTCGTATATAAATGACTGTATTGAAATAAAAAATATAAAAAAAAAAAAACGTTATTTTTATTATTTTTGATGCGTATCATCTCTGAGAATTCTTAAATCCAAAACTTACTAAATAACATAATATATTAGTGATATAATAATATAGTGTTCTTTATTTTTGGGTCTTTCCAAATTAATCTCTACAATTTGGATGTAATTTACATACTAAGATATGAATGTATCAACATTTAGCCATTCTCCGCTTAAATCGGTTGACAAATTAAATTTGAAGTGTACGGCTTTACGCTCGTAATTCTTAAAAAGAAAATTATAAAAAAAAAAAAACAATTTTAAAACTTATCGCCTTAAAATGTTAAACCAGTTAATCTCTAAATATCAATAGGAAATAAAAAGGGTTAAAGTACTCACGATTCCGTTCGGCATGTCGGCCTTTTAATTCTAAATTAAACTAGGAAGCACTTTGTTCGTTTTTGTACCGGTTGAGCGGAGTCAGAATACGACGAGGAGTGTACGTATATATGTCGTGAGCGCGCGCCGTCTACGATGGACTGACTGCGCGAATGTATATAGCTGGCTTGAACTAGCTCCTCGCTTCGATCATTTGGGTTCAAGCGTGCGCCGGCGTCGGGTCGGATCCAGGGAATAAAACTAAGCACGGCTATAGTTTGTGACATACTTAGATCGTAATAATTAGGCTTATATTTTTTTTTAAAACTAATTTCAACTATTTTAGTATGGAAGGATAGCGAGAGAGAGACAGAGAGAGAGAGAGAGAGACTATACGTTACGTTTTTTTTTTTTTTTTTTATTGCTTAGATGGATGGACGAGTTCACAGCCCACCTGATGTTAAGTGGTTACTGGAGCCCATAGACATCTACAACGTAAATGCGCCACCCACCTCGAGATATAAGTTCTAAGGTCTCAGTATAGTTACGACGGCTACCCCACCCTTCGAACCGAAACGCATTATTGCTTCACGGCGGAAATAGGCGGGGTGGTGGTACCTACCCGTGCGGACTCCCAAGAGGTCCTACCACCAGTGATAACACACAATTTATAATGAAAATCAATCAATAGGCAGGTTAATTTGGATAGTAGGCGGTCTTACCACTGAAAGCGATCTCTTCCGGCATACATTTTCATACAAGAAAATTATGGAAGATGAAGTAGGTATTTTGCGGTTTACTACGGTTGAGGTTGTCCATATAAAACCTTCAGTCCCCCTCCAGGCTGAGCCCTTGCTCACCCACCTGCTCTGGTTAAACCGGAAAGGCCTCTGGGCCACCAGTAATCTCTCAAACATAAAAAAAAAACCTTCAGTATGGTTTTGTTTAACTTTTCGAAATACATAGGTAGTTCGTGAACAAAAAAGATCCTTAGGTTGAAACCGTAATACAATAAAATTGTTTGTATAATGTGGACATGTAGGTACCTACAAGCCGTCATGAGGTACGAATATCACCATCACCACTATTGAAACTTCCACCTCATCTCACAAGTAGGATAGAAACATCCACATCGTGATGTCTATAGACTCCCAGTGTAACCGCTAAACCAAAAGTTGACCGCGAACTCAGCTACTTACGTGTGTATTAATAAATAACTAGTAGTCGCCCGGTAGCCGAAATTAGACCATAATTATGAGTATTAATTTAAATTATAAGTTTGAACATTATTATGTTTCTATTAATCTATTCTCAACTTAAGCACAGACTTTAATAATAAACAAAATAATATATATATATATATATATATGCGTGTGCGTGTCTAATACCTACGTTAGTGTGTGTGATGTTTTCTTTATTGGTTTAATGTATTTTTTAAGCATTATTTAAAAAAAAGTTGTATTCTGCACTCCTTCTCTATATTCTCTATAAGTGTGGGAAATTTCATACTCCCTCCGTTCACGCAATTTTCGTAGAAAGGGGTATAAAGTTTTTGCTTCACATACCTATTAATATATAGATAATATTTCATTTCATTTCTCAAATTCAAAACTTATATCTATAAACAATTTTATAACAGTCAATACTTACTTAAAATCATCAGTTAAATATCATTCAATATTTCTTATCTTTATTCTAATTACCAGCTAGAACATATTTTTAATTTAATAAAGCAATTATGTTTATGATTATAATTATTTAAACAAGTCGCTAAAATAAACTACGCTTCTTAAAATGATGCTCAGCATGAAACAAGTCTATCATTACACACTTTGATACATTGACGCATGTTCTGAACCTATTTCTGGGTTCAAGATGCTCAAGAGGTTCGTATTTTCGGACGCTATCGGTCAATCAACGTAGCACTTGACAACGTTTGTAAGGTATCGGCTACCATGATCAAAAACGCTTTGTAAAGTCTTAAAGATTTTTTAAATATTATTTGTTTTTTGCGTAGACCGGTGAACGAACTCCCTCTTTTTTGTCTCCACCTTATCCCACTAGGTGGGGTCGGCACAACGATTTTTTCTATTCCATTCTCTTCTATCAGCCGACCTCTCAACACTCACTCTTATTTCTCCCTCTCTCATAATATCGTCATTCACACACTCCATCCATGTCCAAAGGATAGGAGTCGAAGCCTTAGTCAATGGATATCCAAACCGCGATGTGCCTGAGCTAAAAACTCTTAACACTATAAAGGAAGAACGACGAATCTTTGGAAATGAATAAGGATAAGGAAACGATGCAGAAGGTCCTGAAAGTTATATTTTTTTTTCTTTTTTTTTATTGTGTAGATAGATGTACCAGCTTACGGCCCACCTTGTTTTAATTGGTCACCGGAGCCTCAAGACATCAACGAAGTTAATGCCGCCACCCACCTTGAGACATAAGTTCTAAGTCTCAGTTTTTACAGTACAATGGAGGTACCCACTCATCAAGCCAAATTATTGTTTCACAGCAGAAATATGTAGATTGGTGGCAACTACCCGTGCGGGCTCTTATAAAACGTCCTACCACTAGTAGGTAATTACGCAAAATATATTTTTTGCGTGATGTCAATCGTGAACATTCGACAGTAGTATTTCATCAGAGAACTTGGTATCAGACTGCTGGATTCGAAAACCGATACAGTTGCGTCGCTCAATACCTCTCTGAGTTTCCCGCCGGATCTTTTCAGTAGTAAGCGATTCCGATCCGCGGTTGAGCTCGTGAGCTCACCTACCCTCGTCCGGGTGTAGCTGGGATAGCGCCTTAGGCTACCAGCTAATTGATAGAAAAAAGTTACGAATGCACCGGGCGTCTCAACCTTTAGGGCACGACGACTTCTATAAGTAGGTATAGGGTTCGATCCTTAAAACTTCGATCGACTAATTGAAAGACAGTTAAAATTATTTTTAAAAAAATACTATTAAATCTTGTGCGACCCAAACACACCGCGATGACCTCATGGTTGGTACGTTGCACCTCAAATTACGGTCAAGTCAACATAAAACGAGCAGTGTTATCGCTATTTAATTTTGTATACAAACAACATCGTAAAACGTCGGCGAATATTCGCACCTTCCAACATGGAAGCTAATAAATAAATGCTTCAAGTTTTTATTAAACTAAAACTGGATTTATATCGGCTACGTTGTCTTGTTTCTGAGGAGTACGTGACGTCACAATCGAGAACGCATTAGATAAGAGTTCAAATGTCACGTTGAGAAATGAACCATATCAAAACGGTACGCGACCGTGCCGCCTTCATATTAGGACGTCTCTACCATATGCTTTGCAAGTGAAGCAAATTTTCCCTCCGTAATAAGAGGACACTCTACAAAACTTGCATACTTATGCCCCGTCATGATGTATGCAAGCGTAGTGTTCGCTCACGATGCCCGCACTAACTTGGAACCCCTTGTTATTCAATCCCGATTTTACAGGATAGCCGTCGGAGCTCCACGGTTCCTAAGGAACGTGGATCTCCATGATGACCTGGAACTTGACTCAGTCAGTAATTATCTACAGTCGACATCACTGTGCCACTTTGAAAAGGCGGCACGACATGAGAACCCTTTTGTCGTGGCCGCTGGAAACTACATACCCGATCCTGTAGACTGAATGGTAAACAATCGACGTCGCCCAAAACACGTCATTACGGATCCTCCCGATCCATTAACGGTGCTTTTAGGTACCTCCAGCACGGGTCACCGTCCTCGTCGAACCCGTCGCTTGCGACGAAGGGCTCGACGAGCGAATTAACCCACAGACACAGCCCACTGAGTTTCTCACCGGATCTTTTCAGTGGGTCGCGTTTCCGATCCGGTGGTAGATTCTGCGAAGCACTACTCTTACTAGGGTCAGTGTTAGCATCACTCCGGTTTGAGGCCCGTGAGCTCACCTACTAGTTAAGGATACGCTGAAATAGCCTCTCAGGGCTATCAGCGTAGGTTTACTGGTGGTAGGGCCTCTTGCGAGTCCGCATGGGTGGATACCTTCACCGTGCCTATTTCTGCCGTAAAGCAGTAATGCGTGTCGGTTTGAAGGGTGGGGCAGCCGTTGTAACTATACGGAGACCTTAGATATCTCATGGTGGGAGGCGCATTTACTTTGTGGATGTCTATGTGCTCCAGTAACCACTTAACACCAGGTAGGCTCGTCCATCTTTCTAAGCAATAAAAAAAAGGGTAGAAAAAAAAAGAGAAATGAAACGAACGAGTTCGATTATAGTATTTATTTAGGTTTCTGTTTGACGTTCCGGTGCACGATCCGGCGGTGGCGGCTCACGCAGCCCGCCGTCCGGAACGTCTTGCCGCACTCCTGGCAGCTGAACGGCCTCTCGTCCGTGTGCATCCGGCTGTGCACCTTCAGGATGTCGTTCGTGTTGAACCGCTTCCCGCACGTGTGACACTCGAACTTCCTCTCGTTCGCGTGGTACACGAAGTGCTTCCGGTACTGGGCCAGTATGTGGAACGTCTTCCCGCAGACCTCGCAAGTCTTCTTCGGCGTCGGGTCGTGGACCGCGCGGTGTATCAGGAGCCCGCTCTTGAACTTGAACTTCTTGTCGCATACGTCGCACGAGTACTTCTTGCCGACGTTGTGCGCGTCGAGGTGGCTGGCCAGGTTCCTCGTGTGCTTCCCGCATATCTCGCAGATCTTGCTGTAATCGTACGTCTTTCTTAATTTGCGAATCTTCTTTTTCCTGATCATCTTCCTCTCTTTTTTCAGGATGGTTTTCGTCTTCGTCCGGTTGGAGGGGAACACGTCGAAGGCGACGCTGGCCTCGCCGCCGTCCAGGTCGCCTTTGGTGTCGTCACAGTCGCTGACGTCACGCCCGCCCACATCGTTGTCGTCGACGCGATACTCCTCAGAGTTCTGCAGTATTTCCTTCTTGATGACCGTAATCCTCAACTGCTTATCCGTGCTTCTACACTTCAATCTGAACTTAAAGGCGTTTTCCAACTCCTGGAGGCAATTGTAACATATTTGCGACGGTAGCTGATCGGTTCTTTCGACCTGAAACATTACAATGTTCACGCAATACTTTTATAATTAGTTAATTGGTAAAGTTTTTGGAAATTGAAATTTTTCTAAAATCTCCAAATCATGTTAACATTGATTTTTATATACATATTTCATTGAAATTACTAAATATAAACGAAAACATATTTTTGTACTATGGAGATGTTAATGCTAGGATTATATATTTGAATTAAAATTACATATTTTATGAAATAGGTATGACTATAATTTTGATATCTATTAAATAAATGACGTACAACTTTTTTATATACATAGCTCGGTGAACGAGTAAAGCGTGCACGGTGTTAAGTTGATAATGGATGTCATGGTCCATAGTCATGACAATGTAAATACCCCCCTCACTTGGAGACATGAGGTCTAGGACCCGATTATAAAATGTAACGGCTAAGCGGATTGTTCATACCGGATTGCACGGCTGTTTCGCGGGATGACCAGCATTTCTCCAGTCACGCCCAACCACCGGTGAACACGTGTCAAATACGTTTTTCATTAGAGAAATGTGGGATTCGAATACCGGCACAATTGCGTCATTCGATATGAGTAAGCCGGGCGTCTTATCCCTTGAGCCATGACGACCTCACATCTCACAAAATATCGATCATTCGCTTTCAAAATATCGATCATTCGTTTTCAAAACATCGATTACTCGTTTTCAGAATATCGATTATTCGTTTTCCAAATATCGATCATTCCCTTTCAAAATATTGATCATTCGTTTTCAATACATCGATTACTCGTTTTCAGAATATCGATTATTCGTTTTCCAAATACCGATAGTTCGTTTTCAGAACATCGATTATTCGTTTTCAGAACATCGATTATTCGTTTTCAGAACATCGATTATTCGTTCTCAGAACATCGATTCTTCGTTTTCAAAAAATTGACTATTCATTTTCAAAATATCGGTTATTCGTTTTCAACATATCGATTATTCGTTTTCCCGCAGCTTACCTCGATCCCGCCAACGGCCTTCAGTTTGAACGCCAAGTCAAATCCGTTGTCGTCTTTCCGTTCGTATATGTCGACGCTGCCGTCCTCGGTGAGGCAGGCCCGGCAATGGTTCCCAAACTCATTCTTCGGCTTGAATTCGAGCCTCCGTTTCAAATCGAACAGTTTAATGTCGTCTTCGTAATCGTCTACATTGTGGTCACCCTCGTCGGAATGTATTTCTTCTTTGTGCTTGTTAATTGGCCGTTTCTCTCTGATATCATCGAAGCGCGCCATTGCGTCGTAATAAGGCCACTGCTCGTTCAGTATACCTTTTTCGGCGAATTTTTTTTTCCACTGAAAAAATATTCAAAATATAAACAATGGTGTAAGCGTATGATGAACACCAAGCTACGCTGTTCTGTGCCGTGCTATATTATTCAGCCATCTCAATATTCAAATGTTATTAATATACAATAAGGATCGTGTAATAAAAATCAAACCCTCAAAATTATAATTTACGTAATTACTGGTGGTAGGATCTCTTGTGAGTCCGCACGGGTAGGTACCACCACCCTGCCTATTTCTGCCGTGAAGCAGTAATGCGCTTCGGTTTGAAAGGTGGGGCAGCCGTTGTAACTATATTTGAGACCCTAGAACTTATATCTCAAGGTGGGTTGCGCATTTACGTCGTAAATGTCTATGGGCTCCAGTAACCACTTCACATGAGGTGGGCTGTGAGATCGTCCACTAATCTAAGCAATAAAAAAAAAACAAATTCCTTCAAGTCCAACAAGTCAATTAAGAAAATATGTTTCGAGCATTAAAAAATATCGTGATTGAAAGTAAGACACAATTAAATAACAGAATGAGACTGTCGTAGTAGGCTAGTAGCTGAGCTCAAATAATAACCGATTTCAAAAATAGAGGAGGTTATCAATTTAATTGTATTCTGTTTTATGTGTGATTTTATAGTGTTCGTTCAACAATTGGAATTCGTTCATCGTTCAATCACAATTACCCGCAGACACCTCAAAATTCAAATTAATTACATTGTCTGTTTTGTTACAGATATTCGAACGAATTGGAACTATTTTCAAATAAAGTATCGTTGATTAAAATCGGTTTACAAACGAAACACTTTTTTGCCTTTTTATAATTTAAAAAAATGGAAAGAAGTGAAACTTCTTTTGCGATGTGTAGCTTTTTTTTTGTTGCCTAATATAGACAGCTGACCTTGAACGTATTGAGTAAGTGCTTCCATATCTCCGGCAGGTCGAGGACGCTGTGGTCTGCAGGCAGCCCCATGCTCCTCAACCGTTTCTCAACTTCTCTGCCACAAAAACGATATATCTTATCTTAGACATACATATTATCTTACTTATATTATATGTATATTTACACTAACAGTGTCAAATACAATATTTTTCGACAAAATAAAATAAAGTAAGCAGATCTAATGGGATCGTTCCAACAACGAGCCAGTTGTCCACCGACCGATACTAGTGACACTAAAAGACGTCCTCCGGTCTGGGGCATCATCACTGAGCACACAATGTGAGATAAATCCATAATCGCTAACAATTAAACTTATTTCAATATCTTTCACGGAATCCACAATAAAATTAACTCGGCTACCAGCTACCGCACCTGCAGGTTAGGCCGAGGGTCATAGATTCGATTCCCACATCGGGCAAACGTTGTGATGAACAAGCTTTTTTTTTTGCACAGGAGAAAATCGCCGGATCCCCACCCGCACGGCGGGTAGGGTATGTGGGAGTTGAACCTCACTAAAAACTCCTGTCGCTCACAGCCGGCGCCCTACCCCGGACCGGGTGGGAACCCAGTCGGAGCTATTGAGACGGCGGGACAGGGTTTACGCAGAGCATATTACATCCATCCCGCCGTTCCCCAGACGCCGGACCGGCGGCCGCCAGCGACACGACCGCCGGTTCCCTCGGTCGACGGGCCAAGAGCCCGCATTGATGGATGGCGCCGCGCTACACCTTCCCCCGGAGCGGTCGGGGGAACGCGCCTTACCACGCCTCCCCACGCCTAGGCTCCTTCCCGCACAAAACGGGTGGAGCCCGAAGCTCTTAGGGGGCCGGGTTACGGACGAGACCCCGGTCCCGACCCCCTGCTCGGCAGCGGCGGATTTCTGCGTAGTGAGGAGAGCTTTGCCTCACTCGCCCCGCCGCCTCCTTCTGCGAGATGGTGCACTTGCAGAAGTCGAGCATAGCCTTCCAGGACTCGTCACCGCCAAGCATCGACGCCACGACGCCAGGCAGCGACTAGTCCAGTCCTATCTTTGCGACCAGGACACGGCGCTGCACCTCCCAAGCGGGGCAGACAGCGAGCGTATGCTCCGCCGTGTCCAGGTTGTGTCCACAATGGTGGCACCTCGTCGTCGGCTCAGCTCCTATCCGGTGCAGATACTTCCCGAAGCATCCGTGCCCAGTCAGCACCTGCACCAGACGGAAGGTGAGGCGTCCTCGGCCACGATTCACCCAGTCATCAAAGACTGGGTAAACCGCCTCGACGGTCCGTAGACCCCACGTGGGGTTGGCCAACCGCCTCGACCACGATTCGAGGATGAAAGCTTGTCTTCAGTTTGGGTTTCTTAATATCTATATAACATTTAAACATATATACATAAGTATGTATATCAGTGTGGCTCATATAGTACAGGAAATCCTAGTTTAGACCGAAATAGCCGTAAGCGTCTCTGGTTATTATTATTATCATAGTTTCACCTTGGAAATTCACGTCCTGCATAAGCTTGCGATACAATTTTTATTCAATATGGCTGCTTTTTTCGTGGTAATGTACGTAGTAGTGTCCAAATTTATGTTTTAAGTAGTGGAGTAGGTGTTTGGGAATGATGCCGGTACTGGAAAGCACGATAGGCACAATGGATACTCTATTATTATTATTATAATTTGAGTAGAAAACGAACTGTGAACTGACCTCCACGCTCTGACGGGATGCTTCGAGTAGTTCTGAAATGATTTCTCCAAGTCTATTCTGGCATTTATCAAATTAAACACCCACTCTTCTTGCCCTGTCAATTTTGAATCTAATTAAACATTCCTCTTGATAAACCGGTATTATTAATTTATATTATATATAAAAATAAAAATAAATATTATAATGTATTGTATGTAATGATTTGAAATGAAAATTAATCAATTTGCTATATTTTGTTTATATTTCATAACAGCTTTCCTTCGTTTGCCGCTAGGGGCGCTGTTCCAACTCCATACAAATATGAGTTAACTTATACGCGATGAGGAGTTAAAAAACTCGCACTAAGCAACACTGAGCGGCAGCTCAATTTTATTTGTTTTACATTGCGTGCCGAGCAAAAACATTAATAAGCTATATTTCGACGGCTATCCTTTAGTGCTTTCCCATGTAACGAACTGAACTCAAGATCCATCATTATATAAGGTAGTGTAGTTACATAAGATAGTGAAGTAAGAACGTATACTTACAGCCCAAAAGCGGATTCAGACTTAAATTTCCGTCTCCCAAATACAATTCGAATAAATTATAATAAACCCATAGCTTGTTATTTGTGGCTCTCGCTTTTTGGTACTCCTGAAAAAACAAAAGCTCAATGAGAACTTACGTTTGAAAAGTTTACCTCACAATATTAGTCGATGCTTTTCTAATTGCTCCTGCCTATTTCTGCCGCGACCTAGTAGTGCGCTTTGATTGAAAATACAGTTAAGACTTCGAGCTCGTGGCTCGAGGTGGATGACGTCATTAACGCTGTGTTGTCTATGGTTTCCGGTAGGTAGCCGCTTCACACCACAGGACATGGACTCGCCCATATGAAGGAATACAATAAATAATTAAGCAGACGCATCGCTTTTTTAAATTCTATTAAAGATGATCAAAACAGTTGTTAAGATGTTAATTATATTTCGTACTAGTTGCGGCCGCGGCTTCGCCCGCTATAAAATGCTAATTTATATTAAAACATACCTAATAGCCATAAGACGATTCAGAAAGCTAACTACGTGAGACAATTTTAGGCGAACATATTATTATGTCCATAACAACATACATTCGCCTTTATAGATATAGATATTGTAAATGTGGAGTTTAAGTGAAATTGTGTTATTTCGGACTTCATATTTTTTATAATTTTTCATTGTATTATTATTATTCAATAATCTTATTTTTAATTTCAAGACGTTGTCCAGTATTGCACTGTCATGTGCAATATTCACATATGTTCAGAATTGGTGATCACTTTCATGATACAAGTAATTGTCCTTTAAAAACTGAGACCTTAGAACCCATATCTCAAGGTGGGTGGCGGCATTTACGTTGTAGATGTCTATGGACTCCGGTAAGCACTTAACACCAGGTGGACCGTGAGCAATAAAGGAAAAAAAGTAGGTATTTTTAATTTAATTATGCCCACTACTTGATTCCATCGTCTCAGATGCTTTCCAAAGAGCCGAAGATACGACGAGATGGCACAGCATCGGTTAGTACTGGATGGAGGGGGGTCCGACCTTGAAACATGAGGAGCACGACCGGAAGAGGGGGATATATGATTCGAAAATATCGTTGGGTAAAGATAATAAAAACAACTCACTGAGAACATGGACGCCCATTTGCGACATATTTCTCTCGACGTCAAAGTCGCCGGGAACCCGTACTCGTTCAGCATTATTTTTAGGAGCTCACTAAAATATATATATATATATATATGTTATACAATTTAATTTCAGTCAATCAATGAACAAACAACAGCATGCCCGACTCGAGTTTTTACTGATGGTAGGACCTCTTGTGAGTCCGCGCGGGTAGGTACCACCACCCCGCCTGTTTCTGCCGTGAAGCAGAAGTGCGTTTTGGTTTGAAGGGTGGGGAAACCGTTGTAACCATATTGAGACCTTAGAACTAATATATCAAAATGGGTGGCACATTTACGTTGTATATGTCTATGGGCTCCAGTAACCATTTAACACCAGGTGGGCTGTGAGCTCGTCCACCCATCTAAGCAATAAAAAAAAAAAGCGTGCGTTCGAGTGTCACGCATTCACTCTCGCTCCGTCTCTTTCTATTCTATGATAGCGTTAAACGTTTAACGCAACCTCGTTGGAAGTCGCATTAGAAGTTCCACTTCAAAAACACGGCCATTGGTTGAGATAACGCGCGCGCCATCTGACGTACATCGGCGGTCCCGCGACAACGGCCGCGCCAACAACCAACTCACAGGATCACAAACATACAAACATTTCTATATTAGATATAATTGCTTTCATTATTATGTCGTTACCTCCACGCGCATTTCCTCTCTCTGAACAACCAGTCGTTTTGCAGCCTAATTTGTATAAACGATTCCGTTATGTGTTTAGACCCTGCGAACAATAATTATGATTGCATGTACATATTATTATTAATACTATTTATTTAAAAAAAAAAAATAGAATTCTAAGATTAAGATAAAGTCATCGACATAGCTCAAAGAGTCAGCAAGCTGAAGTGGCAGTGGGCTGGCCATATATGCCGTAGGATTGACGATCGCTGGAGCAGACGGGTTCTCGAGTGGAGACCGCGCAGCGGAAGACGTAACGTGGGACGCCCCTTGGCTAGATGGTGCGATGACCTCCGCACGGTGGCCGGCAAGAAGTGGATGAGGAGAGCCGCAGACCGAGCTCAGTGGTGTGGATTGGGAGAGGCCTATGTCCAGCAGTGGACGACTGTGGGCTGTTGATGATGATGATGATGATGATGAAGATTAAGATTCTATATTTCTATATTCGAATTCGAATTCGACGAATTCTATATTCGTGTTCTAATCTACGATTCGTAGAACGTAGACATAGACGTAGAAACGTGATTGTGATCGTAGATTAGAAGACGAATCCTCAATCACGTTCAACGTTCATCAGATACTTCAACTAAATATATTATGTACCTTTTTTTTTTAACGCTGGGGAATCCATTTACGGATACCCGGTCGAGGGGGTAACGGACCGGGTTATGTCGGACTCCGGCGCCTCCTGAGAGGAAGAAGGGGAGAAGAAAAAGGCCGAGATCCTCCACCTCCCCTAATTTCTCACAGAAGACTACGCCTTGAAAAAGGCGCGCGAAGCTCTTGCCCCGCAGAACGACTACCGACTAAACCCCATCGAGCTCCACCACACCGACTACATGAAACTTACGGTACTGCGGTGCGCGCCGAAAAATATATTATGTACCTACCCTCCAGATCGGAACTAATGATTTAGTCTCGACAGAAATAGTACAATAAAAGGTTTTTATTTATACATCACTACGTGAACGCTGCCACCGGGCTTGAGCTATGAGGCCTAAGTCTCAAACATCAGATCAATTTTTTTTAAATGACGTATACATTTCTTGTCTAGACGTCGTTTTTATTAATTACTTTACTTGTCGCCCATGACATTAACAAGCTCAACAAACTGTTAGCATTGAGCACGTACGATCTTCATACATTCCAAAAAACGTATACGTGCCGTGAGGTAGGTCTGCCAATCTAACACCAGCGCAATAAACGTGATAATAATAATAATATGTATTAATGGTCTTTCACAACAAATGAACCAATCAGTCGTTGACCCCGTTCCGATCCTTCTATAGCTCACTTACAATGAAATTCATTTTCATTATCATTGTCATCAGTGTTGGCGCCCTTTCGTTTCTTCCGGTACTTCATAGAGTCCCTTTGTCTGCAAAAGAACACGTATGCGGGCTCATTTTCTAAATTCATCAGATAGTCGGTTTCGTAATTCTTGAAGTATTCTAACATCACATCATACAAAGGCCACTCCGTGAACTCCGCTCCCTTCTTCAGTTTTTGTCGATGTTTCCTCTGCAATGAAATAATGTTTTATTTGTGTACTGGCCATTGTATGATTGTTTTGATTAAAATGAAATTATTGCTATTTTTACTATAATATATAACTCAGAAAAATATATTATTGTAAATTCTAATTTACAATAATATATTTTTCTGAGTCGGTCTCTTCATTGCTGAAGGTCCTCCACTTCGATAAAGCGGCACGACACGAGAACCCTCTCATCGTGGCCGCCAGTAACTACATTCCCGATCCTGCGGACAGAATGGAAAGCAGTCGACGTCGCCCAAAACACGTCATCTCGGATCTTCCCGATCCACTAACGGTGCTTTGAGGTACTTCAAGCACCGGTCACCGTTCTCGTCGAACCCGTCGCTTGCGACGAAGGGCTCGACGAGTAAATTAACTCTCAGACACAGCCCACTGAGTTTCTCGCCGGATCTTCTCAGTGGGTCGCGTTTCCGATCCGGTGGTAGATTCTGCGAAGCACGGCTCTTGCTAGGGTTCGTGTTAGCAACGTCATCAGGTTTGAGCCCCGTGAGCTCACCTACAAAAGTTAGGGTTACGCTGAAATAGCCTCTCAAGGCTCTCAGCTTAGGTAGGAAAAAAAAAAAAACGCTGAAGGTCGTGTCTGGGTTGAAATGTAAACCACTCGATGCAAAATGCTTCCCCACGTCCTCCTGTACTCGGCGGTCTTTATATTCCTCGGTTATTGGCAGGCCGGTGAGGGTCTTTACTAGATCAGACCAGCGGGTAGGTGAGCGACCGCTTGATCTTCTCCCGTCAACCTGACTAACTACCATCAGCTTCTCTAAATCTCTAAGTTATATAATAATTTACGATGGCACAATTAATTCTTTAATTTAATAATAAGTCGCTTTAGTTTTAAATATTAGAACACATTTCTCGTTATTAATTTATTTAACTCCAAAAATAAAAAAATATATAGTTTTAATTTTCGTTACATTAACATTACATTTTGATTTAAATAAATAAATAAACTTGAGTATGAAAATTGCTGAGGAAAAGTATTGAAGTTTCCAAATGAGATTAATGTTTCTTGTGTTCCATATTCTCAAGTCTATTTGGGGCTTACGACAAAGGGAAGATCTTCCACCGAGCGGGTGATATTGCTCGGTAGACCAACGATCTGAATGTTGTTGTTCGGAACTTGTATATATGCGCTTTACTTTGAAAATGTCGTACGCGAGATTCAGGCATCTGTTAATTATCCCGCGTTGTATGATGGCTACCCGCCACATCTACTTTTTTTTAAATGCTTATAGATGATTTAGAACTTACATTAAATGTCACACGTATGTGTTGCCAAAGTCCTTTCATGTCCTGTATACAACAGTCTAAAGGTAAATCCTGGCATCTCATTGCTTTTTCTATGGTACTAAAAATAAAAATGTCGCACATTGTTCAAAAATGACTTTAACCTTATAAATTTGATGGCCTTCAAAATTTGGCCTTAAAACATGAGGTTTGGACTCATTGGACTAATATAGCAAATATTTTGCTAAAAATCACTATCATAATTTCGAACTTTACTTTTTGTGTTATTTACAATTTGCATATAATAATTTCACTTCTAAAGATTAAGTGTGAGTTTCAACCATCTAAGCAATTTTATTTATGTCTGTGATTAAAATATACAAATAAATTTAAGAAAAATTATTTTTTCTTTCTTTATCGCTACTTTAAGTCAACAATGAGGTCGAATTTGGAGGATTTAAACGTTATAATTACCGCCACATAGTATGGAAATCCAATTTCAATCCCTTTGTTTCACTAATACATGTTACCAGTTTCAAACGCCATTCATCACTCCCTGTAAATAAAGAGAACTTCATTAAGTGTTTATTTATTGACATTATGATTTGCAAAAAAAAAAGTTGAATGATAGGCCTGGCACTAAGTGTACTGACAATCTGCTAAATATAGCTGGATGAGGGCTACACAGTACCATAATTATACCTTGGGACCTGTGTCCAGCAGATGTCTGTGGCTGATGATGATAAAAAAAAATGCTGCATGGACATACGAGCTCAAAGTGACCTTATGTTAAGTTACTAGTCAAAACTATACTATTACAGCTATAACAATGTGCATCCCCTTCCCGCCTTGGGTCATTAAGTCAGTTTCAATGCATAATATGATTGTATAATGTACTAGCTGTCCCACCCTTCAAACCAGAATAGCAATGATTTAACAGTAAGCAAAACCTTTTTCTTTTTTTCATACTATTGTGGTATGTTTTGCTTATTTGGTTCCACATTTTTTATCACAAAGTTTATATCTAAACATTCTCTGGAGGAAAATGATATTAGCAAATAGATATCTCATTAGGACACCAATTAATATTAATTAATTTTTTTTATTTAATCAATGGCCTGGATTCTAATATTTTAAGCAATACTATTTTACTATGCTTATTCCCTGTGTATTATAATGATTAAACATTTCCAGTCTATACTTAATCATAATACTTACATGAATCATATTTATCTAACGTCTTAGATGTAGAGAAATTTTTATCAAAGATCTTGTAATATTTCCATACTTTATTTTTATTTCTTTTAGCTATTCTATACATCTGAAAACATAAAGAATTTTCCAAGTGTATTATTATGGGATTGTGATATTTATTTAAGCTTTAAAATCAATGATTACAATGTAACAACTATTTATTAATCAATGTATGAATTGCTGTACCCGTTAGCTGTTGTTAGTTTGTTATTAGTTCATGTAAAACTATAAATAAAATTTGTAAGCTGTACACTTAATGACTTGAATTTTTTTATTTTAAATCAGTTTAATTATTAAAGTTGAAATCAAAACAATATTAGAGAAATACTCACATCATATGTATAGCCCCACTTTTTTCTTATGTGTTTAACGCTCATTTCTTCAGGGAAGCCATCCTGCAGCATTATTTCCCTAAATTCTCTATAAAGAAATGTAACAACACTCACAATTATTTATGTATTTGTATTTCCAAAAGATATTTATTCGAATTAGAATGTTAAGCATTAAATATGTTTGTTTAATATTATTTGCTGCCTGTGCAAATAGTAATTAAACATTATTCAAGGACTTTGTGTAGGTGAACAATTGGATCATTAATGATTAACATGGGTCTGTTTTAATATTTGCACTAAAGTATCTTACGCCCACGGCTGCTTCTTTTTTTTAAACAGCCAATCATTTTGAAACCGCAGTTCTAAAAATCTGTGTGTACGCTTTGGAGTCCCTAAAAAAACAAATTCAATTATTTTTAAAACGTATTTTGTAAATTATTCAGGACCAATGTTATGCCCTTACAAACAAAAGTTTTCTCTGCCATGACAACTTTTATAAATAAAACATTAAAATATGAAAATACATTTGTTTGTTATTTAGATATTTGAAAAAAATATTTGTTTACAAATATAAATTAAATAGAGAAAATGATGGACCAAGTTTCAAGTGTTGGCAGATGTCAATGTCAAAGATTGCAATATTTCCATTTCTCCATCTGAAAAGGCGAAGGTATCACATCCTATTCTTATATCTTCACACGCCTAATCTTTTGTATATTCTATTCTCTTTCATGAAAAATGATATCGAACGAAATAAAATAAAGTTGATTAATTTAATACATTAATCAATTGTCATGAAATTAAATTAAATGAGATTATATGATATGGGTTGAAATATAATCCCAGAAAAATGATGTTTATTTACTAAGTCTTTTTCAGTGCACTTTTTGAAAGATCCCGAGAAGCTATTGTGTATAAATGTCCTGCGGCTTTGTTTCAATTTCCCACATTTGTGCACTTTCACATATACTAGATAGTTAACAAACCACCGTTATTGTACGTTTAAGGCTGATTTTTCCATTGATTAATTGTTGCGTATTCTAATTTCTAGGAGTGGTCGAACATTACCTACAACTCGAACCTTCAACGCTCTTTCTCCCACTTTCAAATTAGGGTATAAGCTGTAAACTACAAAGTTAAACTAAAAGTAGCAGCTAACTGTGACTTGATACAATCAATAAATATGATTTTGGGAATAATGTTGTTGTTGACATATTGTCCTTTTTTAATTTGTCCATTAAAATGAAGGTCAATGTCATCCGCTTAACAAATTTAAAATTCCCGCGTACATCTTTGCCCTGCAGAAAACTGATAAGGATGTTGCCATAAAGAGCATTTGTTGAAAATGAGCAGCGATGTGCCATGTGATCTACTAACTGATGAAAAGCATTTTGTAATATCAACCAATCGCTTATTGTTTCGATTGGTTTAAATTTAAATTAGAATATATTGAAATGTTCTAAAATGGACAGTTTTTTTCCAAATTTCTATGAAAAAGGAAATATACATAATTAAGAATTAAATTTTTTGCTCTGAAAACATTTTTTTCTGTCCCTTTCATTTCACAACTATTTCATTTTCCCGCAGAAAATAGGGTGTCGAATCTGTCCTATAACCTCTGATATATTTATTTCTATTTTAAAGAACGAAAATGAATATTTTATGATAATTGTGGTTTAGCTTGTGTAAAAGGTTAATCTAAGTGATGTTGTGTACTACCGTTTTTGTTTTCGCGGTCGTCCTGTAGCGATTTATAAAATTAAACATGGCCTCGAACCGAGGAATTCAGATTGGATCCGCGTGGTTTCAAAGGAAGCTGAATTTGAGGCCACAGCACCGGGGCGTGCACCTCGTCACAGAGGAGATCCTGAAACAGGTGCCGGAACTGTCGCAATTCGCGGTCGGCCTCTGTCATATACAGAGTGAGTATCCATCGAAACGGCGTTATTGCCGCCGCTGCACCCTTAACTGTCAAATTTACCCTACATTAAACTCGTGCAAACCCCTAATTATGGTAATATCGCGATGTTATATCATCATACTGTGAACAAAAGTGTAGCAAATACGCGGGATGTAAAATAGTGTATTGGTGGTTGCTTGCAGTAATGCACACTTCGGCGAGTCTTGCTCTAAATGAGAGTTGGGATCCTAATGTGAGGGATGACATGGAAATGATGCTCAACAAGATAGTGCCAGAGGGTCTACCTTACCGCCACTCTTGCGAGGGACCTGATGATATGGTAAGATATCCTGTGTTAATAGGGACAATCTATTGCTCAGGTAGCAAAAGCAGTAAAGCATTTGTTTGTTAATATTTCTAATTTGAGTCATGTACATAAAATGTTAGGCCATTAAATAGTAAAATAAAATTTGAAACCTTGAAGTACATCTTTCCAATTAGTTTTATTTACTTTCAAATTTCCATTTTTATCATGATTTAAACACTGACTGTACAATCTAGGCTTAGTTAAAACAGTTTTTTTTCTTATATGTGGGTAGTTTTCTTTTAATTTGCTGGTGTCTTGTGAAAATCTACCTATAACTACCTGAATAATGATTGTGAATCCTTGATAGGTTATTACAAAAAAAAACCTGCTGATGGATGGATGTTAATCTATCTGTATTTCACAAAGCATTCAATTGTCATTCTAGAATATTATAATCAAACTAAATCAGTAAAAAGTATTTGATTTTATTTAAATTTATTAAATGTTAATTTATGAAATCAAAAGCAATAATATATCTCAAATAATATAAATAGGAGAATGAAATAAATGTTAATTATTAGATAGTTAATGAATAAAATGGTTTTAATACCATTAAACTTTCACAGTATCTTAAATGAATTTATTTCTAAGCTTACAAACCTTCTCTGACACTTCCATAGCCAATGGCAATGGCATTCCAGGCCAACATTTCAGCCATCAACATTTATGCAAAGATGTGTAAAACATTATAGGAAAGAACATACTTTAAAAAGTATGTAAATAAATATGCTTACTGAATACATCGATGTTGAGTGTATAGGGAGATGATCTTTATTCTTTATTGATTGTTCTATATTGAAACATCTAAATAACATGATACACATACAAAACACATGAAATTTACCATTGACCAAATTCTAACACTACTAAATAAATTGGTTTGCTTTAATCCTGATTTTATTAGACAGTTTAAAAACTACATTATTTTTTTTATAAAGAAGTTTGACTCCAACACCTCTGGCATTGATTTTGCACAAAAATGACATGGTTAGATAGAAAAAAAACTAAATACAAATTGATCAGTTTTTCCATATGCGAATCTGTAATTTTAAGAACAGCACCAACAAATATATGTTAGACTAACTACTTTAAAGATAAATATTATTAGCAGATAAAAATTTACATAAAATATTTACATGTTTAGAAGGGACTAAAGAAAAAAATATATTATTATTATTATTAGTCGTAGATGTCTATGGGCTCCAGTAACCACTTAACACGGGCTGTGAGCTCGTCCACCCATCTAAACAATAAAAATAAAAAATATTAAAGTTAATAGAGAATTAATATTAATAGGCTGGGCAATGTCTTTTGGAAAAACTACATACAACTACACATTCATTTCAATAGTTAAGA
Source organism: Bombyx mandarina (assembly GCF_003987935.1). The sequence goes on along the minus strand of NW_021011505.1, from coordinate 2,615,305 downwards.
AATTATTAAAATATTGCATATATCATCATTCTATTCAATTCTGCTTGCTATTCGTCATGCTCAGGACTAGGCACCTAGTTAGAACAGTAAGTCAAGTTCCTCAGACTATATAGATCTTGAGTGAATCAAAATAAAATACTATAAACAAAGTCTTTATTGCTTTATCTGTACAGGAATCAACAGCAATTTAAATCTACCTCACTATTACTATAATAATATGTCTACTCACTACCTCACTATAACCATACCACATACATTTGTGACTTCTAAAGAAAATGAAAATGATAATACTAGCTTTGACATTGTATAAAAAACAAAACATCAAAGTATCAATAATAATATAAACATATTTTGAGAAAGTAATAATAATTGCTTTTAAAAACTAGATTGGTATTGTTAGAAATGTCAATTTGTAATGCTCCACAATTTTCTTTGACAGTATTGATTGTTCTCGAATCCAATTTTTTTTTTTATTGTCTTTGTAGGCAGACGAGCATACGGCCCACCTGATGGTAAGTGGTCACCGTCGCTCATGGACGTCAGCAATGCCAGGGGCAGAGCCAAGCCGCTGCCTACCATAATCTCAAATGTTCACACAAATACACATATTGCAATCATTGTTTTACTTTCAAATTATAAGAAAGTACAACTGTGATTTTATACTTTTAGAAAGTTTACAAAAATTATTTTTAAAATTGACTAAAAATGACAGGAAAGGTGTTTAACATTTTAATTTAAGCTAAAATTTTAATGTTTTATTTTTCATCAGCCAGCCCATGTGAAAGCATGTTTTCTGGGCTCTTCACTCACAATCCCCATCACTGATGGAAAACTTAATTTGGGTACATGGCAAGGCGTTTGGCTGTGTGAACACAGAAATCATGCTGGCAGTCGAAAGGTAATTTTAAATGTGAAGTTTATATTTTTGTAGAGAAGTGGTAGCACTTACAAAATCATAATGAGTTTTTTTTATTGTTTAGGTGGGTGGACGAACTCATAGCCCACCTGGTGTTAAGTGGTTACTGGAGCCCATAGACATCTACAACGTAAATGCGCCACTCACCTTGAGATATAAGTTCTAAGGTCTCAGCATAGTTACAACTCAGTATAGCCCTCCCTTCAAACCGAAACGCATTACTGCTTCACGGCAGAAGATACTAGAAATTTATTAATAAAAATGAACTATAGATACTATTCTTGGGTGTGGTTGATCTTAGATAATAGATTTGGTGTTGTGCAGATTGTAGTGACACTGTCGGGCTGCCTGCGGGACTCGCCGCTGTCGCCCGTGTCAGCAGCGTCGTGCTCAAGTTAGGAGCGGGCGGGGGGCGCGACCCCGCACACGCACTCGCGCCCCTCCTCCAAGAGCACGCGGAGGTAAACCCAGCCCCACATACTCCTCGACCTACATACCAAACATTCCTAACATAGGAAAGACAATATGTACATAAGATTGATATTTTGATATTCTGCGTGGAATATTTCTTTATCCTTCTTTAAGTTTTAGTATAGAATACCTGTCAAAACTATTAATATCTGTTTTGGTTCTCAACATTAATATAATATTATTTAAAAAAAATGACCAATTTATGGAAATGTAATTAGTTTTTTTTCTTTTATTTAAGTTCAGATATCTGAAACAACACTATTACAGGAATTGAAAACACCTGCATCACCATCTGATTAGTTCACATAGAAATGTTCCTCGCAGATTGCTACCCTAATAATATTACTTTAAATGAATTTGAACATTGAGCTCGTTGAACTTTTACAAAGGGATCACGTGCAAAGGTTTTAAATGTATGTAACACGAAAGTGAGTTGTTGTTTTGTTGTTGCGATATGTACATAGGTAACTCCTGGACTTTGTTACATTCCGCTTACTAGGTATGGTCGTTGAACAAAATGTGTGCAAATTTTACAATAAACTAGTAATAATTAGGGACATGTGAAGTGACGAGTGGCGATGGACGTATTTTTTCACTAATGCACTTGTTCAGATTTTTTCAAATAACACCCGGTACCACGTTGTTTTCTAAGAAAGTGGCACGTTAGATATTTTTATGTATTCAGTCACTAATTTTACAACACAAATTTTGTATGTAATCTCGCACTGGTTAATGGTCAGTTTTTGTAAGTTTTAAGGCCCGAATGTAGTTTTATAAATAGAAAAGTACATGTACAATAGCTCCATTATTTTCTGTGTTAGGATAGAATTTATAAAAGAATAAGTACATACATAAAATTTAATATGTCCATAGCTTTAAATGTGTCACACCCGTTGTATCAACGGTTGGCCATGTGCAACCAATAGTTAGTATTTGTATATCATTACTATTAAGATCATGAAGTGCCTCGGATGTATGGGGTGGTCAAGTCGTCTCCGAGGTTCCACGCCGGCCGAGACTCGTCGCACTACATACCACCATTTAAATAATATTTATAAATGTATATTGGATGCGTTTGTTACATTTCATAGCTCCTTGAGATTGTTTCTTTTAATATTCACATACATTCCTTTCGGAGTTGAAGAAAATATATGAATCTAATATTTGTCTTTTATACGTAAAGAAACTGAGTTATTCGATGTCAAAGCGCGTATGTGTATAGCTGTATGTCTTCCTATGTAAGTTCCCCCAAACGAGATCGTGATTGTCGTAATGGGTGGATTAATAGTGTACATGTGAGCGGTATTAGGGTATACAAACCAAAACCTTTAAATCCGGCCGCATTAAATATACTTAAATAAATTTAACGAAATGATCGCGTTTTAGGGGGTTGAATTAAATCTAAAATTTGAGCAAGCCAATATTCATATAGAATTATCAGATGGAATAATCAGTAGGTGTGTTTTATATGATACGAGACGTAGTGAAGATAACAATACTTCAGTAATTTTAACAGGGTTGAGAACCTTGTCTCTTACAGGAATTTATATTATATCCTAGTAAGGAACATTCCATTTGATAGCGGGGGGCAGTTCGTGTAGAGGGCGCCGCTGTGTCGGTGAGCTTGGGAGTGTTTTTGTTGCGTTCGGCTTCAAATGTCCCATCGAGATCGCTTCTCTGGCACAATTTTACACTTGAAACTTAGTTAGGATTTTAATAAATTATGTATAGGCAGTAGGGTGTAGCCGGGCTCAGACAGCGGTGCGGTCAGTGCCTTCTGACGCCGAGCTCCGCCTAGTACAATGTGTAGATATCACAAACATCTGTTCGTCTCAATAACAACCTTAGAGTTACTTCACTTAGAAAGCTTCGTGTACTCTGCCTTTTGATAGACACATGTACAATATTCTGTTAACTTTTTCTTTTTTCTTTTCGATTAAGTTTTAAGTTTTACAAAATATACATAACATATTTTCTTTTAGTCATTATTACTGCATGATCATTATTAAACTTTTTATTATTAAAACTGTTTTTAGTTGGTTTAAAAAACAATGTTGCTATTATTATTTTTGGGAAGGATATTGAATGGAAGTTTACAGAATGGTTATAAAGTGCTTGTTGAAATAATTAAGAACATGTAAATAATTTTTGCATTTATATAGCGTACTTGTACATTTCGATTGGTGTATTGTAATGTATAAATATTTGGGCGCTATCAATATTTGAATGTTAGGACACTGCCATTTAAAAAATAATAATTGCCTTTTTTTGTAAAATTAATTTTGTCATTTTTCTTAATCGAATATCTATTGATGTATTAAGTGAAGGATGGCATTGTGTATTTGATATGTTAATTTTTTCTGAAGTTCCTATGTCATGCATATGTACTGCTGATATATTAATTGATTTAACTAGCGTGTGTCCCAATTTAGGCTGTCAATAACAACGAATGTCTAGTATTTTAGTTACAAGTGCGTGTTTTTTTACATTTCAACATTCAAAAACCAAACTCCGTGTATTGCCTCATTCGAATCGGTAATGACCTGTTGAATGAATGATATTGTTTATTTGTTAAGGTCAAATTGTAATAATATAAGTAAATAAAATAGTGCGAATACAAGCACAGAATTTAATCACAATCGTTTACTACATACGAATAATATTTTACGAAACATTATTAGTTCATTTCATAAGTGTTTATCAATGTAAACTGCACATAGCAAAATGAGGTTGTACACTCGTTCATATAAGTAAACGGAAGACAAATAATTTTTTGTATGTTGTATAGAAACATCGTTTAATAATAATATAATGATTGTACAGTTAATTAAATCACATTTTTTCTTAGTGGAACCTCAGTTGGGTATTGTTGGTTTATTCACCGGAGGTGACGTCAAATATCAGTCACAAAAATAAAAAATAAAAAAACATTTGATTGTATCATAATAAAACTTGTACAATATAAATATATAGATCCACAATTATGAAAAAGATTAAATATTTGCAAAAGTTATTTTTTGTGTGTTTTATTTCCGTGCGTTGTAATATCTCAACAACGATAAATTCGTGTCGAAATTTCAAAATTATTAGGGGATTCATTAAAAAAAATACTTTCTAAATGACATTGGTTATTACGCTGATTTCCGGTTTCAAGGGTATGAAAAGCGTAACACAAGAATCGTGACCTCATCACTTTATTCATAGTAATTATTCTACTTACTACTGTCGTATAGGACAGGTTTCCTAGTACTACAACTAGCGGTCAAAGTAATTTGTAATGGACAGAATCCATTTTGTGTGGCGCTTAATGAAATCCATTATCGCTAATTGGTGTTACTGAAACTTATGGCGTTTGAGAATGAAGCATTCTACGAATGACCGCTACTTAGTTGATTAAAAATGTTGCAGTATTTAATGGATATAAATCGAAAAGAACTGTTTACTTGGATACGTTTTCAGTTAGTTTCATTTGGTTGTGTGTTGGTAGAGGAATATTGACATCATAAATTTAAGGTCAGCCAACCTTCACCAACGGAATAAAAGTCTCATTTGAATTTTGTAACGAATGTATTAGCTAGCAGAAGTAAGCATAATGGTGATTGATGATAGAGACCCGTGAGGGCTTTCGATATGCCCTACCACCGTATTGTTAGCATATATGAATAATAGTTTTCCAAAATTCTACCTATTTCGACTCCGTATCATAAGCTTTATGCTCCGTATTCTTTAGTATCTAACTAATCGATGCTTCAATTCACGTAATTTACTTATTTCATCATCAATGAATTTTAACAATAACACGTATATCCGGCTGTACTCGATCCTGTCTCGTTTAATATAATTTAATAGCAAGTCTTAATGAAACGAAATGGGAAGTGAATATCAAAATATTCCGCGGAAACGAAAAAAGTGGGTATCTTTTGTATAATTAGTAAAAAATATTACCATTTCACAAACGTTCAGATCGTCGATAATCCCATTCTCACGGATTGTTTGGAAACTCTGGGTCTGCGGAGGGTCTTCAGCTCCCTCTGTATGTTCTGAGATGGTCCCGTCATCTCGTTTTTACTATTGCACCGCCCGCGACCGGAGTAGAGTTCATCCATGCCACCTGGAGCCAAATATATTTTTCGCCACATACCATCCGGCTTTGGAATGAGTTCCCCACCACGGTATTTCCCGAGCGCTATGACATGTCCTTCTTCAAACGAGGCTTGTGAAAAATACTCAATACTTGGTCGGTAGCGGCTTGGCTCCGTCGCTGGCTAATGCCGAAGTTCACCTAACCACTCACCATCAGGTGGGTCGTACGCTCGTACGCCTACTAGGGCCATAAAAAAAAACATCAACTTTCAATATTCACTTCCCATTTCTTTTCAATGAGACTTTCTATTAAATTATGTATGATAAAATGTGTACATACAAAAATTAAACAAGAAACATTACAATGACGGTATACCTATGTGTATACTTAGTTGCTTGTTTACGAGTTTTTAATTCGCCTCAGACGTTCGTTTTATTAGAAAACTATGTTTTTTAAATAATTTATAAATGTTAATATGCTTGTGTAATTTAATAAAACTTATCTCAATATTGTTAAGGTTTAAAGGGCAATGGGTGTGCCCCAACATAAAACATGTGGATAAATCTGTTTCTTGTCCAAAGAAAATACAAACTAATGTAAGATAAGGGTGAGTTAGGACACAGAATGAAATCCCAAGTAATTAAGTAACGTTATTTTACGATTGCGACGAATTACTGACTTTATTTTTATTTCAAAAAGATATATTTGTTTATTAAAGCATTTTCTTGAGTTTTCGCGAGCCGTAGACATAATTAAAAATACTTTTATATTTTAATCTCGCGTTTTTTTAAGCGTTAAATTCAACAATTTGTTTTAGAACACCGGATAAGTCGAAAAATTTTCAAAAATTGATTTCACTTGTTTCGCTTGGTATAGTTCCAATATTGGATCAGTTGTGATCCTGTCACTTTGTTTATAATTTCACGTAAAAAGGAGTCTTATAGTGAGCATTGCTATTGTGTCGTTATGTGTTAAAGTAATCGTTTAACACGAGGCGTATAAATGGTAATGTAACCCAGTGCCGGATTAAGCAAGCGCGGGGCCCATCGCAAATTATTTCAAAGAGCCCTTGATCTACTATGGGTTCTTAAGTATAAAGTGGTAAAAAAACAAATCAATAGTCTATACGTTTAGGTATTTGCCATCTATAGGTTACAATTTTGTGGGTATTTAGTAAAGTCTTTGAAGTCGTTGTGGCCTAAGGATTAAGACGTCCGGTGCATTCGTGTTGAGCGATGCACCGGGTAGGTACCACCACCCTACCTATTTCTGCCGTGAAGCAGTAATGCGTTTCGGCTTGAAGGGCGGGGCAGCCGTTGTAACTATTCTGAGACCTTAGAACTTATATCTCAAGGTGGGTAGCGCATTTACGTTGAAGATGTCTATGTGCTTCAGTAACCACTTAACACCAGGTGGGCTGTGAGCTCGTCCACCCACCTAAGCAATAAAAAGAACAAAATAAAAATAAAAATTTTTGATGAGAAACTAACAATTGAAAACTGATGATACTAAACAAATAATTTTTTTTTTCTTTACATATTTCAAAGTTGATATTTAATGCAAAGTATATTATTTTTTTAGGAATAGCTAATTTTATATTTTATCAATGGTGTACTTTAAATAATGTTTATGTTTTATATTTATTTATTTGTTTCTTTTATTATTATTTTTTTTTTAAACTTCTACGAAGTAACTTTTCTAGATTTCATCTGGGCAAATTGAACTATTCGTATCAATTTCTCTGAGCAAATCATATTCTATATTCATCAAAGCGAGATAATTCAGACGTTCTTGACTCATAGTGTTCCTTAACTCATTTTTTATGCGCTTTAATGTCGAAAATGAACGCTCGCCACTGCAGTTAGTAATCATGAGAGATAAATAAATGTGCAAAGCAATTTCTTAATTGGGGAAACATGATTCTAATGAATTGTCCATTAGAAATTTATAATATTGAATTTCCAGAGCTTCGTTTTTCGTACTGTCAATCGCACCAGCCACATCCGTTTTGAGTAGCTCGGCAAACTGCGCTAATTCGTTGTCTAGGCTGTCTTCCAGCTCACTCTAACCGGCGCCATCTAGGCGGGCTTCGGATAGCCTGCCGACCGAGAGGGCTGGTGGTCGTGGCGCCGACGACCGCCGGTCCGGCGTCCCGAGGGGGAGGGTGATGGGAGAGATGTGAGTTCTGTCTCATGCGAGGCTTGGACGTTGGTTGTTGAGCGACATGAGGTTTTAGTCAGTTCGACTCTGACATGCCCCGCCCTCTATCCCCAGTGGAGGGCGGAAGTCCGGCCATTTTCTTCTTGCCCAAAAAAAAAAAAAACGGGTTGCTACTCTTGCTACATGATTAATCCGGCACTGATGTAACCTAACATTTCAGTGTAACAATGACTCTGGGGACGTAAAACAAAGTTTAATAACTTGAATATTAACAGCTTCAGAATTCGTGACATGACAAGAGGAACGGCTCGGTCGCACGCAACACGTTTTATTCATAACAATGTGGGCCTACATCTACGAACATCTTTAACGCTCACTCTTGTTCTGTATAATAATATTAAGTTAAGTTTTTTAAATCATTGTTTCATATTGATATAGAAAACCAGTTATAATATAGACAATATATTATTATATAGGTACCCTTTAATTAGAAACGGATGGGTCAGCCAGTGTGCTTAGTGCGAGTTATTTAACGTTCTCGATAGCGTAAAAGTTAGCTCATTTTTGTATGGAATGGGATCGTTTGCGTACTTTTGCCGCTAGGGGCGCTGTTCCAGCTGCTTACAAAATTTTATTATCTTTTACGCTATCGAGAATGTTAAGAAAATCGCAATAAGCACATTGAAGGGGATTTGCGAACAACCGTCCGAGTGCATCTACGACTGGATCAGAATGTCGACCCATTGACAAATTCCGGAGAGAAACTTAGGGGACTGGAAATAAGAAGTAGGTATCGTTGTTGTACTTTTACTTTTATTTACTGAATTTTATATCTATTTATTTTGTTAAGTTTTGATGCTATTAGATTTCCAGTGTCCTCACTTAACTAACGGCAGTTTTTAAATTAGTAAGGATTTTATATGATTAAGAAAAAAATTAGATAGGGGTCTGAGGTATCAGCTCATTTCGGAAGAGTGCAAATCTAGCTGTAATTGGCAATCAAGTCATTAAAAAAATCATTTTCAAGAGTTGAATAAGATTAATAGTTGTTGTGTTAGTAGTTGTGTGCATGGCGCTTGCCTGCGAGATTTCGACACTGGCGCCACATCGCTCAATACGAGTACAACAAACATTTTATTCTTTTGTTCGTTAATTTACTGGTGAGGTACTTTATCAAATTGAAATATTAAATTAGTGATTCATTATGATGTCAATGTCGGCCATGTTTTTTATTCTAGAATGTTTCTAACGGGTTTAAAATGGGCTTTCGACTACTTACCCGTTATCGGGTTGTCATTGAATATCAAAATCTTATAACAGACTTATACTGCTTCTTACTATGAACTTATTATGAGTTTGTTATTTTGTTCGGTGGTTGTTTCATTTCCTCTCATTCAAATACCTACCAGGTATTTATAATATCTCATATCATTTATTTTATTTTATTATACAGTCAAATAATCTGAATGCTTCATTAGACGTGGATATATTATTATTGGGCTATATGTTTTTTTTTTTTGAAAATTATAAACCAAATATTAGGCTGTATGAGGTATGTTGGTTGGAAATGCGGATGTTTCCATTGCCAATCTACTGGAAATTTGTAAAAAAAGCATGGACAGTTGTCAATGTCAAATTGTAAACAATCCAAAGTAAAAAAAAAACTATATTCTCACGTGGTTTTCTAACAGTCGGCATGTTTTGCAATATAAATTAATGTATTTGAATTACAGTAGGAACAATGCATAGACTTATAAGTGCTAGAAGCTTATATCAGAGTTCTCTACATGGCACTTCCGTTTTACCACCAAATAATTCTACGACTACAATCACAACATCGAATATCACATGTTCCTTTTGTCGGAAAATATTATTAGGCCGAAACTATGCAGGTATTGTACTTACACCAATATAAAAAAAATATATTTAGAAGAAAAAAAAAACATAAACATTGTCGATGTGTTTAGGTTATTTGTTGCATAACGTCAATGTTGTGTTCCAGAAAACATTTTTTCTGTACGACATCAATCTACAAAAACTGCAAGCATATTGAGGTCACAGAAAAAAAAAGCCAAACACAAAGGCTATAAAAAGTATGGCGAAGTTCTTGAAGGTTTGTTGCAATGTTCTAATACATAACAAATGATTTATTTAATTATTTTTATTAGAGCCATTAGAATATTTAATAGGACTATTACATCTGAAAACAATATTATTCATGATTAATTCCATTTAAAAAAAAAAACTGTTTTAAAAATGAAATTAAAATTGTTGTGTAAAAAAAAATTTTAATATTTTTCAGTTGGTGACAAAGCGATGACAGAAATGCAAGTATCTATAAGTAAATTACATGCAGCTCACTTGTCTAAACTGGCTGCCAGTCCAGTATCTCTAGGACAGCTCCACCAACTAACAACAAAACCTAAGAAACCAGTGAATGTACAACTAGACACCGAATTACTACAAAGAGTACGTGAAAAAATCTTGAACAACTCTTCTGACAATATTAAATTGGTTTCACTGGAAGATGATAAATGTGCTTTGATATATACCCATCATAAAATCACTAATTTAGAAGAGAAATTCAAAAAGAGACAGTTCATTGACATGGTGAAGGATAGTTACCGTAACTTTAGGAAAGCCACATTATATGATCAACGTTTAAGTGATTTGAGCTACGCAATCAACGAAGGTGTTGTTCAGGAATTCCAGATGAAAAGTGAAATTGGAAATGATATAAAAAGTCCACATGCAGCATTCAAAGAATTTTTTGTAGATAACCACTTAGACAGATATGACCACCACTTAATGTCACAAATCACTAGTTTACAGTAAGTATTCTAAGCTTATAAATAAATATCAAAAGTGCAATTGAATACCAGGTTACTCAATTAAAAGTTATTTGAGAGTGAATTGAGTAAAACTGAAATCTTGAAGACTATCTTTGAATTTGTAATTAAATAATACACATTATTCAGTCAGGTAAACTGATCATTTCAGTGATCAGCTTCAAGGTACAATTTTTTCTTGTGTTAAGTGTTCTGGAAATATTAAAACTAGAAAAAAACCCAGACCTAGTTTCCAAATATCTTTCAAAGCGATACTGACTCTCACCTGGTAATGAACCAGGAGCCTGTGGTACAGTAGTCAGGATTAGTAACTTACTAACCAAATCTAGAGAGAGATGTAAAATGAACTTAATTATAAATTTCATTCATTAGGACTGTAATGATACCGAGTATTCATTTACAAACTTCATTATTCTGCCTACATCTCATTTTAATTTTTTATGTCTTGAAGAAATTTGAAAACAACAAAAATACAATACAATATAAAAAAAGTAAAATAGTGAAACATACACTAATTAACAGGGGAAATAAGCATAATATTGCTTAAAAATACAATTATTTGAGGTCATATATGTATATCATTTCGGGGTAAACTGCTTAATTGAGCAAGTACTATTTTTTTCTTTTTAGTGGACAAGACTTACATCCTGCTTTAGAAGATTTGTATGATGAAGGTCCCTTACATAGCGATGGAGAAATCAAAGAGTGTTTTGAGCTTGATCATTTGGGTCCCACAAAAGCCAAGCCTTTGAATGTTAAAGCCGCGTAAGTTAATTAATGTTTCGCAATCAATGTCAAACAATCTTTCGATCATAAGACTGAATCTCATGTTATATTTGTTCAATTTTAATGATATTTTACTTTAGTTTGTAAAGTACATGATGTGTTGAGATGAAACCCACCAAATTTAGAAATTTGAGTTCATTTTGAAGTCTAGAAAAGATATTCTAGAATTTAGACTTGTATTTAAGCTTCAAGATGCTGGAATTCAGATTTAACGTTTATAAGCCCCAGTAACAATAAGTAGACTATTTGAATTCCATGTCAATGTAATTAAAAAAAAAATTGATCAATGAAAGTATACCTTCAATTTGTAAAATTTTAACATTATAGGACAAAAGCTATTAAGGAAAAAAAGAAAGCCAGCCGTGAAAAACGTAGAGCTTTGAAAGAATCAAACATGAAACAAGATATAAAGCAGTTGGAGCAACGAGGGAAGCAAGAAGCATTTCAGAAACTTTTTATTTCACATCTGCAGCTGTTATGTTCACTGCACATGACAAATGAGGTATAGTTACGACACAGTTCCTCATCAGCCTTCACCAGTGTGCCCACGCACACAGAGTCCTCACGTTTTCGCTTATTCAAAATAATTTCTAAATAGTGCCAAGTCATTGTTACGTCGACCTTACTTATATTTTAACATCACAAACATAAATAAATATTTAATTTTAATTAAATAAAAAAAATATTAATCAGTCGTAATTATTTGTTTGTTTAAATCTGTTATAGGATACAAATAGCATGTCAATGTAATGGAAAAATATTGTTGTATCTAATTATAAAAATAAAAGATTCACAATGAAATCTCATTTGACATCATTAATGCAATAACCAATATATGCTTTGAGGATACATAATTAGTTTTTAACTTGATTATAAATTGAATAAATTATTATTTCTAGGGCCGACGAGTATTATTACACTATAGGCGTAAAAGCACCAAACCGAATCAACCAAAAGTGACAGATGTTAAGATATATAACACCTTATTACATGGATATGCAAAAATGGTGAGTCTAATTAGCTTACATTAGATTTATCTAAACAAATTACTAGCATGTTTGGATACCCTATAATACTTTATTTTTTTGTAGTTCAATAAGTCTTTGAGGTAATTTACACAATGTGGTAGGTAGACCAAGAGATTTTTCTACATGTTACTTAAGACATATGAAATGTCTTTTATTAGATTTTTTCTTCCTTTGAATATCTTTCTGTTAGTCTTGTGTCTTATAGTCAGAGGCAGACTATTTAGTACGCAAGGGAAACGTTTTTTATATTTCTTAGGTGGTAATATTTTTTTACTAGGTCCTTAAGACTTCATAACTTGTGAATACTCAGGTAGTAGGGTGTGTTGCAAGACTGCCTACCATCAGAATAAATAGACAGATGAACATTGTTACTATGCATTCTAAAGTAGGGTAACCATTATACTATAGATCTGAGACTTAGAACTCATGTCTCAATATGAATGGTGGTAGTTAAGTTGTACTCAGGTAACCACTTAACACACACACACACATCTAAGTAATTTAAACAACAAATAGTCTTGTTTATAGATTATAAGTATTTTACTATTGGCTACCATCTGAAATAGTCTGCATAGTTTTATCAAATCTTCTGCATAAGATATTGGTACTGTCTCTTTCTCACTCTGCGCCATTACCTCTGAAAATGTCTTCCATTGTTGAGTTTTACAAGTGATACAAAGAAGGGCTAAATGATTAATTCAAGTGATTGCAATATTCGAATATTCGTGGGAACTATACTTGCGACCTTAGAACTTATATCTCAAGGTGGGTGGCGCATTTACGTTGTGGATGTCTATGGGCTCCAGTAACCACTTAACATCAGGTAGGCTGTGAGCTCGACCACCCATCAACGCAAAAAAAAAATATTAATTAAAAAAAATAGTTTTTCTTATTTGCCTAAATTATTTTGTTTAAAGGGAATGCTTGAAGACGTAAAAGAATTGCTTTCATATATGACAAAGGATAACATCCAACCTGACGCGCAGACATTTGCGGCAGTCTTCGAATGCATAGAGCGGAGTGCCAATGACAATAAGAGTACATTGCTTCACTTCTATCACAATAGAATGCAAGAGACGGTTCGTATATACTTATATAGTAGAAGCTCTTTATTCGTAGGGTATATGTTACGTAAAAATACCACGAATACAGGAACCGTAAATATGGAATGGCAATTTACATATATGGGATACTTGCCTAGGTGACAAAAAAAAAACATGCTTTAGGCATAGTTGTGATAAGGTCTATTTTACTTACTTATTAGTCCATTTGAAGGCAGACGCATTTACAAAGGATATTCGGTTGGATACCTACATATTATGGGATATTGAACTCCTTTTTACAATGTTTATGTACCGATGTTCCGATTCGCGAATAAAGACATCTTAAGCCGCGAATATGGGAATTGAGTCGCATTATTTTAATCCGCGAATATTGAAATAAAGGAATATGGGAACCGCGAATAAGGAACTTTTACTGTACTCCTATTTCTAAAAGGAAATAAAGTAGTCTATTAAATGTAAAAAAATTTTTTTTGCAAACAGGGCATATCTTTGAACGATCTCATGGACAAAACTACATTTCAACATGATGAACATGAAACTGTACTCAGCGCGATACAGCGAATACAACCGGGATTCCAGCCGCAATACACGCCTCCAATACTAGACTACGAATGTACATTACTTGAGAAACTCAAACTAAGCAATGTTGAAAATAGATTAGGCTTATTAAAATCACCGTCAGAAGGATTGCTGACGCGTGAAGATATGCTACAGAAAGTCAAAGAGCAAATACAGGTAGAACTGAAAGGAGAAATCGAAGTAGAGAATATCAACGTCAAAGATGTCGAGTCAAAGACTGTTCAATTTTGTGTAAGTTTAAAATTTGTTTACTAATCAATTAATCTATGCCTATTGAACCGATTTCAGAAAAGAAGGTAGTTTTAAGTTAGAGTGTCTTTTTATGCGGGCTCACAGATTATATTTATGTGTAATTCATGACCGATTTTGAAAGTTATATTTTAGTTTGAAAGGGTATATTTTCAAGTTAATCTCAGTTTTATGTTTGTGCTATTGAAGTTGATTTTAAATATTTTTTTAATATATCTATATTTTATTATTATATTAGTCTATATTTTTTAATTAATTTATTTGTATTGCTTAGCGTGAGAAGCTACAAGAGATCGAAAACGAGTGGCGGGTTGTTATTAAAGAAGCTTTTGTTCGCAATATTGGAACCTTGAAATCACAGAGTAAGGCTTCACATTCAGCTATTTCTCTGTACCCTTATCTGAAAGTGTTGGAGGTAATTTCTTTTTTGCAACTAAAATGAATGCTAATTGAATTAAATACCTTAGCTATTACACTAATATTTTTTTTAATTAAAGGTGGATCAATTCGTAGAACTGGTTATGTCTGAAATAAGTAAATTGGTTGACGGGAGCGAAACGTACAGTCCCACACTGAAAGTTTTACAGCGCGAGTTGGGTACTCTAGTATATCAAAAGTGAGTGCATTTTTAATATGTATTTAAATTTTCACATCTATCACTTAATTGGTTTCAACAAAAAAGAGGAAAATATTTTAAAAAACTAATCATATTATGATAGATTCAGACAGTTGATCTGAATTTTTATCTGGCTTAAGGGGACATTTTGTTTTTATATTATCACTGAAATAATAGTTATTCTTTTAATCTCTATACACATTCAAATATGAGACAATTTTGATACAATAGTTGTTAATTGCTATAAAAAAAGTACTCCATAATTTAAATGAATAAAATCTTCTCCTGAATAATCAATATATTGATAACATATTTTTATAGATTAATTTTTATTTTTAAACATTATTAATAAAATTTATATTTATTTAGAATAATATTTGTTATGAAAAACAACAAATTTATAAATTAAGAATATATGTATTGAAAAATAAAATTGGAACGAATTTTTTAGTGTACTACAATTGAAACTACTAATATTAAATTTATTTGTATAATCACTACATAGTATAAAACAAAGTCGCTTTCTCTGTCCCTATATCCCTATGTATGCTTAAATCTTTAAAACTACGCAACGGATTTTGATGCGGTTTTTTTTAATAGATAGAGTGATTGAAGAGGAAGGTTTATATGTATATTAACATCCATCAATAGTGGAGAAATCAACAATAAATTACAATTTCCGAAGCAAAGCGAGGGCGGGTCGCTAGTTTGTAATAAAAGAAATCTATATTTTATTCTGTTAAAAATAAATAAATCACAAAATGTAATATATTCATTAAAATATTTCAAGGTATCAAATAGAACAATACAGTAGAAACGGTGTCCTGCAAAAAATACAGCAAATATACGAGAAATATTGCGACTGGTATGTGAACAGACATTCTGTGGACGACTCGGGTCTTCCTTACAACGGTCGCCAAGTGTGGCAGGCTTTATTACACAAGTACAGGGGAGGACCTAGTTTAGTAAGTTTTGCATTTATATTTGCTGCAATTAAATAGCTTGTAATTGTTTCTGTCGTTTAATGAGCTCATGGAGCATCTGGTGTAAAGTGGTTACTGGACATCACCAACTCAATAAAGACTTTGATCTGTATTTTTTTCCCTCAGAAATAGTCACAGAATTTTTTAATTTAATTTATCTTTGTTCATTTGTAGGATATGGCAGAAACACCGTGGCCGATGGAAATAAGACAAAACATAGGAAAGTTCCTGTATAATATTATTATAAATGATGTAAAAATTGATGTGAACTTGTTCAAAGCCAAAGCAAACGTGTAAGTATTTTATTTATGGGTAATTTCATTTTTCTGTTATTCGTTTATCCCGTGTGGACTTACCAGAGCTTATTTTACAATTTAATATCATGTTCACGCAAATGTGGCGCGATCGCAGAATGCTATTACGAAGCAAAACAATCGAAGTGTCGTAAAGTGATGTCCGATGTGGCCCTGTAGAACGACGCCAGTGTTAAATGCCGCGAACAAATGTTTTTGATGTGAAGCATCTATAGCCGCACGTAAAACCGATTTCTGGCGTGGCGATGCATGCCGTGGCGACGCGTCGCCATGCGCAATCGACTGTGCGGTTCTCTCCCACTCGATCCGGCGTTAAGCCATCTATCTCTCTCGCTACACTGAGCTCGGATACCTATAGTGTATACTCCGTAGTGTATACAGTGTTGTTTACTACAGTACACATAAGCTGTGTTTTACTTGAAAACAAATTATTTTTTCGTAATATTTTATTTTATCATTATGACATATTTAGTTCCTATCACAATCTGTTCTTTTCTGCATATTATTTTTACAAAATAATGTCGACGTCCCGTGACGGCTCACATTTTTTTTAAGGAAATACGTACTTGTGTTAAAAAAAATCGTAATATCCATTGTTTGTTAACTTAAGTGATCTCACCATAATATTAAGTCATGTCATGTTAATGAAAACTCTTTAATGAAGTCGTCGTGGTTGAAAGGATAAGTCGCCCAGTGTAGACGCATTCGTATCAAGCAATGCGACTGTGCTGGTGCTCGAATTCCGCAGCCTAATTTTTCTAATAAAATACCTATGTACCTATGTATACATGATTGACTTCCACGGTAAAAAAAAAAAGAAAGGAATTACGATATGTACTAGAAATTATCGCAAACAGTATATCTTGTGTAATTATCGATGAAAGTATCTCCTGTGAGTCTGCAGGGGTAGGACTACCACCCTGCCTATTTCTGCTGTGAAGAAGTAATGCGTTTGGGTTTGAAGGGTGGGGTAGCCGTTGTATGGTAAAAATTGAGACTAGAACTCATGTCTCGAGGTAGGTGGCGGCATTTACATTGTTGATGTCTATGGGCTCCGGTAACCACTTAACTCTAGGTGGCCTTTGAGCTCGTCTACCCATCTAATCAATAAAATCGTGTTGAGCGATGCACCGGTGTTCGAATCCCGCAGGCGGGTACCAATTTTTCTAATGAAATATGTACTCAACAAATGTTCACGATTGACTTCCACGGTGAAGGAATAACATCGTGTAATAAAAATCAAACCCGCAAAATTATAATTTGCGTAATTACTGGTGGTAGGACCTCTTGTGAGTCCGCACGGGTAGGTACCACCACCCTGCCTATTTCTGCCGTGAAGCAGTAATGCGTTTCGGTTTGAAGGGTGGGGCAGCCGTTGTAACTATACTTGAGACCTTAGAACTTATATCTCAAGGTGGGTGGCGCATTNTTATAATTTGCGTAATTACTGGTGGTAGGACCTCTTGTGAGTCCGCACGGGTAGGTACCACCACCCTGCCTATTTCTGCCGTGAAGCAGTAATGCGTTTCGGTTTGAAGGGTGGGGCAGCCGTTGTAACTATACTTGAGACCTTAGAACTTATATCTCAAGGTGGGTGGCGCATTTACGTTGTAGATGTCTATGGGCTCTCCAGTAACCACTTAACAGCAGGTGGGCTGTGAGCTCGTCCACTCATCTAAGCAATAAAAAAAAAAAAAAAAAAAAAGGATGTCTTTTTATTTTATTTTTATTGCATAGATGGTTGGACGAGCTTACAGCCCACCTGGTGTCAAGTGCTTACCGGAGTCTATAGACATATATAACTTAAATGTCGCCACCTACCTTGAGATATGAGTTCTAAGGTATTAGTATAGATAAACCTTCAGATACAGTCAACTGAGTTTCTCGCCGGATCATCTCAGTGGGTTTCTCGCCGGATCTTCAGTTTCCGAGCCGGTGGTAGATTCAGCGAAGCACGACTCTTGCCAGGGTTCGTGTTAGCAACGTCGTCAGGTTTGAGCCCCGTGAGCTCACCTACTAGTTAAAGTTACGCTGATATAGCCTCTCAAGGCTCTCAGCTTAGGTAGGAATAAAAAAAATATAGTTAGAACAGCCGCCCTACCCTTCAAACCGAAACGTGTTACTGCTTTACGGCTGAAATAGGCAGGGTCGTGGTACCTACCTGTGCGGATTCACAAGAAGTCCTACCACCAGTAAGAGTATGAAGTACGAAGTAGACTTGTTTACAGCAAGAAGCTGCCAGCGGTGTACAAGGTGCACCGGCCGTGGGGTCGCGCTGTGCGGCTGGAGTTGAAGCCGCACCCCGCGCTGTGCCGCGTGTGGGAGGGCGCGGCCCGGCCCGGCCTGCGCCTGCGCGCCGCGCTCGTGCCCGCCGCCGCGCCGCCCGCGCCCTGGGCCGCGCCCGACGCCGGCGCCTACCTGCTCACCAGGACCTCGCTCATCAGGTCACTGTTGCACCTAAACACAAATACCTTAACTGATCATTTTACTGTTACTTAGTGTCAACTTCAACTACTAATATCATATGTACTCATTATAGTTTAAATACTTTTATATATAATATATATAAAGAAAAGCCTTTAGTATTTAAATTTAAAACCACAGACACACCGGATTCACTTGCTTGTCTCATTCAGAAAAAAGAGAAGTTCAGTTTTACATAATTCAATAAAACTTTATAAAGTAATCATTTAAAAAGGAGATTAAAATTTTTAAATTTTGTTTTCTTAGTATTTTACAGTAAACGAAATTTAGTTTTTTATTTATTATTGTTCATACATTTTAGAATATTCCATATCATTATATATATTTGATGCTATTGTTGTTTCTTGAAATAATTTTTAACAACAACTTGACAGTTTAACATTTAGCCTGTAATAATGACCATATTGATTATTTCATTCAGTTGTGAATATACTGTACACACACAAAGTTTTTTTTTATTTTTTTTATTTATTACACTTCATGTAAAATTTACATTGGCGGACTTAATGCCTAAGGCATTCTCTACCAGTCAAGCAAAGGTAGTGCAGAGTGAATAGTGGTAGGTGCAATGAAATTTATATTAAGTTACAAATACATACACAAAAAAAGTATATACATACATACATATACATATAATAGTTTATACAGTATTAAAAGGAATATATTAATAAATTTCCTTAAGTTATTGATGAGTGACTGGCGCAGACACGGTGTTAAACGTTTCAAAATTACAACGGGTATTAATAGTAATTTATCTTGTGTCCAGGATGCCTCATTATATAATGAATCAATGGAAACGCATCGAGGAAGCTCCTAAGCAATCCCTGTACCCTGTGTTGGACAGCCTCAATCAACTCGGAGAAGTGCCCTGGGTTATCAACACAAGGATACTCGACTTACAGCTGCAAATATTTAGGTAAGTAGTCACTCATATTGTGTAATAACATACTAATGTTAGCTTAAGTTAAGCTACCACTTAAGTTAGAGTTAGTAAATAAAGTAAATGTTTAAATACATAATTAGCTTTTTTGGTTTGAGTGTTGAGAACACTCCTTGTCAGTACTCTTACCTTTTTTGTATACAGTTTATCAAAATATGATTCACCGTACATTAGTATTAATTTTTATTCATATTCAAAATTGATTTGTTTTAACATACTGATTGTCAACCTAAATTCTACCGCGTTTTGCGGTACATAACAACATTTTTTTTTATATGTTAGAATAGAACTAATGGCAGCTAGAGTAGTGCCAACAAAAAACATCATTTATTTAAAAATAATGCTTATAATATATTACCTTTGTTGTAGATATTACGAATTAAATTAGTTTAAGAATAAATAATGTTCTCCCAGGTCCGGCGGCAATAAGAAGCTGGACATACCTCCGCCGGCGTCGTCCCTGGACACGTCGCAGTTCCAAGACCAAGGGGCGGACAGCATGAGCGCTTTCAAGCGGCGGCTCACGATCAACCGGGCGCGGGCCGAGATGCACTCGCTGTGGTGCGACATGCTCTACAAGCTCTCGCTTGCCAACTATTTTAGGTGAGTACATCCTCTTTTTAATAAATAAAAAAAACTTTTTTTTTAATAGAGATGGCAACAAATTTTTACCTAACCTTACTATAAACATTGAACTTCTATAATTTAAAGCTTTATTTTAGATTTAAATAAAAAATAAAAACATATATTATATAAAAGCACCGAATTAATGAAACCATTATTGACATGAAACATTTCTCCGATGATTGGTATTTTGTCTCGAAGACAATGACAGAAATTAAAAAGTTGGTACTTACAAAATATTCGCTGTTGTTATTTTAAGGCTCATAATGAGTACGGAGGAAAACTGAAAAAAGCATAGGCTTTAAACGAAATCTCTGGAAATGGTTTTGCGGGTTCTCCTAAAAAGTCGCAAGCTATGGAGGCTAGAGGTAAGGAGAACCGTCTTATACGGGAGACAAGTTGAAACATAAAACTACAACTGAAATACCCAGTGAATATGGCAGTTGTAAAGGAAGTGAATTGTGCTGAGTTGAAAAAAATTAAACATATTTTAACTTTAGGCCCTATCGGTCGTTTTTCGTTATCTCTATCCTCCATATTCCAAAGTAGGTTATCAAAATAAGGGGTCATCCAAAAATGAAGTCACACGTTGATGGGGAGCGGGGTATCACCGAAATGTGTGTGTGTGCATGGGGGTCAATAGTTTTGTGACGTCACATGTTAAAATTTTAAATATTAAAACTCGAAGTTTAGATGTGAATAAAAAACTTTAAAAATCTGCGAACTTGAACTGTAGTTATTAATAATTTAGCATTCTCGCTATGAGATTATCTCTCATGCAACATCATTTAACTTTTAATTTAACTTACAAGCATAAATTGAAAAAATGTTTGACGTCATAAAAATGTGACAACCTGTGACAAGAACGGGGGGAGGGGTTTAAAAATCCTAAAATTCGTGTGACGTAATTTATGGATCGCCTTAACTAAAATAGGTGAAAAAAAAGGGTGCATGTACTTATGTACGTGCGTAAAAGTTATACTTTATTTTTATTAAATGTATTTCTTTTTTTTTTATTTCAATTTTAATCTATTTGAAAAAAAATCGATTAAACAACATCCTCAAACACGCATAGTGGACATCCCTTTTCTTGACATCGTATAAATTTGGTAATTCTCGTTACGGTTCGGCAAGTTCACTTGCGGCTATATTCAGACTCGCCAAGTTACTTTTTTTTTTTTTTTTCCTACCTAAGCTGAGCCCTAGGGGCTATTTCAGCGTAACCCTAACTTTAGTAGGTGAGCTCACGGGGCTCAAACCTGATGACGTTGCTAACACGAACCCTAGCAAGAGCCGTGCTTCGCAGAATCTACCACCGGATCGGAAACGCGACCCACTGAGAAGATCCGGCGAGAAACTCAGTGGGCTCGCCAAGTTACGTCGGTCGTATTGTAATGAGCGATTTAGTGGGCAACTTCATTCTGTTAATTTTGTATCACGGTGCGCGCGCATCGTAAAAATTCACTCTCATCAATTTTTCATAACGCGCCTAAAGAAGTATAACTTCAAAAATCGAGGGATTGTAAATGGCCGTGATAAAACTATAAATTGTGTGTTTGAACCGACGCAGAGAGCGCACGTTTTGGTTGCCGCACAACATGGACTTCCGCGGGCGCGTGTACGCGTGCGGCCCGCACGTGTCCGTGCTGGGCGCCGACGCGCAGCGCGCCCTGCTGCGGTTCGCGCAGCCGCGCCCGCTGGGACCGGACGGCCTCAGGTGGCTGAAGCTCCACGCCGTCAACCTCACGGGCGCGCTGAAGAAGAGCACCATACAACAGAGGTAGCTATCCTCCCCTCTTTTTTTAAAAAGGATTTTATGACCTGGTAGTTGAGACCTTTAAGTCATGTCTTATTTTAATTTATATTCTTATTTTTATGAAAAATGATAATATGGAGTGAAAGGAGATGAGATGATATGAGATGCACAAAATATGAACTATATTAGTTCATTTTTTTATTTAGATTGGAATACGCAGAAAGTATAACGGACATGTTTTTGGACTCTGCTGATAATCCGCTAGAGGGCAAAGGATGGTGGACTAAATCGGAGGAGCCTTGGCAAACTCTCGCCTGCTGCATAGAGATAGCTAATGCAGTTCGCTCACCTAATCCTGAAGGTAAAATTTATCTACACTTTTAAAACAATACCGTGACTGACTGAGTGAGAGCTTAGTTCGTGCCCCCTACCCTTTCCTATAGCAGTAGAATGTATCAATATCGGATTTTCATTACATAAAAAGTGTACAGTACCAGGCGATAAATATTGCAAATCGATATTTAGAAAGAGACGGTCGTCTAATTTTGTTTTTGTAGATCGTTACCTGTGTGCAACGAATGATGTTCATTTAGGTAATGTGCGACAGAGATAACGCTCTACAAAACAAAAACTAACCGTCTCTTTCCCTCGGTCGATGTGTGGCAATATTTATCGACGGTGACTGTAATGCTCGATTTTTGAAGTGAAACTTCCTTATCGGCGTTGGAAAAAAATTTACCGTCACATTTTTCGGTTACGCGTCACATTTTTCCGTTACGCGCCATCTTTTAATTAACGGCTGTATGTTCTGAAGTATGGATGCGCATTTGAGAAACCGACCTCATGTCTCAAGGTGGGTCACGGAATACATTTTGTAATTGCAATAATCCCAGGTAACCCACTTAATATCACGTGGACCGTGCTATTATTGTTATTACGTAAAATAATAGGAAGAAAAGTACCAGGGTATTATGATATCAAAGAGATGTATTATTATAACTTTACTCTGACGTACAGCCTTCTTTATTAATTAACGGCTGTATGTTCTGAAGTATGGATTCCGATTTGAGAAATTGACCTCATGTCTCCAGGTGGATTACGGAAATCATTTTGTAATTCCAATAATCTCAGGGAGCCCACTTAATAATATCACGTGGACCGTGCTATTTATTACTGTTATTACGTAAAATAATAGGAAGAAAAGTACCAGGGTATTATGATAGCAAAGAGATTTATTAATAATTAACGGCGGTATGTTCTGAAGCATGGTTTCGGATTTGAGAAATCGACCTCATGTCTCAAGGTGGGTCAAACTTCACGAACCTCAGGAACCCCATTTAACACCACGTGGACCGTGCTATTATTATTAATTTATAGGAAGAAAAGTACCAGGGTATTATGATATCAAAGAGATGTATTATTAAAATGCTGTAATAATCTTAGTAGCAAAAAGGTAAAGTGAAATAATTGTATTATTTGTATTCATGTCTATGATAATAAAATCCTTTTGTTTAAACTTTATCTAATTTAACTTTATTTAACCAATTTCTAGAAAGTTGCATGTAGATCATTTTTCGAAAAATAAGGCCATAAACAAGTTTCACTTCTTACGTGTGTACACTAGTACACGCACACATTTTTTTATTTTATAAGGGATTTTATGACCTGGTAACTAAGACCTTTAGGTCAAGTCTTATTTTAACTTCTATTTTTATTTTTATGAAAAATTATAATATGAAGTGAAATGAAATGAAGATGATTAATTTGAGACATTAATCAACTGGGACGAAATTAAATGAAATGAGATGAGATGATATGGGTTGAAATATAATCTCAGTAAAATGGTGGTTATTAGTTTTACTGAGACTTTTCAGTGGGCCTTTTCGAGGATGCCGAGAAGCTACGTCCAGCGCGGCTTTGTTTCATTTTCCCACTTTTGTGCACTTTCACAGATATTAAACAGTTATTAACCACCGTTATACACCGTTAAACACTAAATAGACAAAATCACACAACTTCATTCCTCACGTTCCCGCCAAAAAGTCGTTTGTGCTTGATATTGTTATGTGTTTACAGAGTACATGTGCGGGTTCCCGGTGCATCAGGACGGCTCGTGCAATGGACTGCAGCACTACGCCGCGCTCGGGGGAGACGAGGCCGGTGCCGCCGCCGTCAACCTGGCGCCCGGGGACCGCCCGTGCGACGTGTACAGCGCCGTCGCGGCACTGGTACGTACCGCGCGTGGTCCCTCGCAGCCCAATTTATTCTATACTAATATATCTATATATATAAAAATGAATTGCTGTTCATTAGTCTCGCTAAAACTCCAGAACGGCTGGACCGATTTGGCTAATTTTGATCTTGAATTATTTGTGGAAGTCCAGAGAAGGTTTAAAAGGTAAGGTAAATATGAAAATCCTCGGAATTAAATAAAAATAACAATTTTGTTTTCCCTTTGATGTGTCCCCCGTCGGAAAAGATTCCTTTTGTTTGTTTTAAGTTTATACAAAAGCTTAGGTCTTTTATTTATCGATTGAGGCACTACGAAATCTGCCGGGTCAGCTAGTCTCCTCCTCCTTGCGTCGGTTTCCTCATTACTGAGGGTCGTGGTCATGGTCTTGAAACAGATTGTTTTTTATAGTGCACCGCCATCTGTTCCTATCTGCTTAATATATAAATCTACAGTGGTTTTTACGGATGTTCCGTTATAACTACTGAACCATGCATCCGATTGACTTGAAACTTAGTATCCATGTAGAAAATGTACTTAATGGATAGACTAATATTTATATGAATGTTGGACTCCCTACACCAGTTGCGGGGGCGTTAATGATGAGAATCTTTGTGGGGGTGAGAAATAATAAAGTTAACTTTAAATGCCCAGCAAAGCGGTCGGGTACAGCTAGTAGTTATATTTATTTATTGCTTAGATGGGTGGACGAGCTCACAGCCCACCTAGTATTAAGTGGTCACTGGAGCTCATAGACATCTGCAACGAAAATGCCGCCACCGACCTCGAGATATAAATTCTAAGGTCTCAGTATAGTTACAACGGCTGCCTCACCCTTCAAACCGAAACGCATTACTGCTTCACGGCAGAAATAGGCAGGGTGGTGGTACCTACCCGTGCTGATTCATAAGATGTCCTACTACCAATCTCAAATCAAACTTATGTGTTTTACTATACTGTGTCATATTATTAAAACGTTTTATTAACATTATTTACGTTCCATCATGTTAGTACAGCTAAAAGAAAAGATAGTTTCATAAAAAATACATTTTTCTCCTACCGACGCCGAAAGTTCGGTTTTCGACCCGCTGTACACGAAAGAAAGTGTAACTCTTTCCCACTGGGTACTGACAAGTGCGCTGCGCGTTAGTGTCTACGTCTGCTCTCACGCACCTAAAATTCTCGGCCATTGTTGTGCTCGGGTGATTTGCAATATTGTGTTTAGTGTAAAAGTGAAATAAACAAAAGGCAATAAAATTTTATAGTGAAGTATTAAACAAAGATAAGTTCATCATGTGAAACACAAAATCATAAAACAGCTGATGCTCGGATCAACGAACGCCCGGGCGCGGCGCTGATACCGCGCTCCCCAAAATTAACTTTGAAGCTACAAAACTTTCGTTTTCGGAAGCGGTCTCCCAAGACCCTAAGAAGTTTAAACGGTAGGCAGCGGCTTGGCTCTGCCCCTGGCATTGCTGAAGTCCATGGGTGACGGTAACCACTCACCATCAGGTGGGCCGTATGCTCGTCTGCCTACAAGGACAATAAAAAAAACCCAGTATAATACCGGGACAGGTGGAGGAGATGAGGGCGCGCGACGCGGCGGCGGGCGTGGGGCCGGCGATCATACTCGAGAACTTCGTCCGTCGGAAGGTCATCAAGCAAACCGTGATGACGACTGTGTACGGCGTCACGAAATTCGGCGCGAGACTGCAAATCGCTAAGCAACTCAAAGGTTGGTATCTCATTATTATTTTCCTACCTAAGCTGATGATAGCCTTGAGAGGCTATTTCAGAATAACCTTAACTAGTAGGTGCGCTCATGGGGTTCAAACCGGAGTGATGCTAACACTGACCCTAGCAAGAGCAGTGCTTCGAGAGTCTACCACCGGATCGGAAACGCGACCCACTGAGAAGATCCGGCGAGAAACTCAGTGGGCTGTGCCTATGGGTTAATTCGTCGCAAGCGACGGGTTCGACCAGGACAGTGACCGGTGCTTGAGGTACCTAAAAGCACCGTTAGTGGATCGGGAGGATCCGTAATGACGTGTTTTGAGCGGTGTCTCATATAATATCATATTTTATACAGGGTGTAATAAAGTCTCTTACTAAAGCGTAAGGGTGTTCTTTTATATCGGTATACGAAACTATTTACTCTCAAACTTTAATTACTTACTTACTTTAATCTCAAAAGAAGCCTAGATATATACAAAACAATTCGAATGAAACCACAAGAAATAGTTGCAAAGACCTGAGAAATAAAATATTAACTTCAAAACTAACGTGTATTATATCCATGTATGTAGGGTATCTTTGAATGCAACTGTTTTTCTTGCATAGCTTTAACTTAGAATTCACTAAGCCGCTTTCATAGGTAAATTGTAAAATTTTCTTTTCTACTAAAACTATCAAATTTGTCAGTTAGCTAGTTGGCATTTTATTCTTTACTAATTAGTATTTTTTTTTTATTTTTTTTTATTGCTTATATGAGTGGACGAGCTCACAGCCCACCTGGTGTGAAGTGGTTACTGGAGCCCATAGACATCTACAACGAAAATGCGCCACCCACCTTGAGGTATAAGTGCTACGGTCTCAGTATAGTTACAACGGCTGCCCCGCTCTTCAAACCGAAACGCATTACTGCTTCACGGCAAAAATAGGCGGGGTGGTGGTACCTACCCGTGCGGACTCACAAGACGTCCTACCGCCAGTAAAGTTCACACGGCACTCTTTCGACAACCATTGATTGACATACGGTTTCTTATCCTCAGACATTGACGACTTCCCGAAGGAGCACGTGTGGGCGTGCTCGCAGTACCTCACGGCGAAGACGTTCGACAGCCTCCGGGAGATGTTCACGTCCACCAAACAAATACAAGACTGGTTTACTGACTGCGCCAAGTAAGATGCGATCCTGGTACTAGTATACGTATACTAGCTGTTACCGGTGGCCTCGTTCGCCCGTGAAAATAAGATGTTTTTTTGGCAATAAAACGTAGCTTTTGTCACTCATTTATCCTAATACAATGACTTTAAAAAAATCACGTTAATCCGTTGCCTAATTTCGACGTAAAAGTGGGACAAACATACATTGTGACATTTATAACATTGTACTTTTCATTGTGATAATCGTTGAATGATCACTAGTGCTCATTAAAGCCCATAACACCACACTGCCACCACCCACCTTGACACCCAGGGGAGGAGATAAAGCTGTACCACACTAGGCCAATATTTAAATTCTCAATATTTTACAATCACCCGTTCGTATGACAATCTTGGGAACAGAGTGCGTTGTGTTTCCAGAGTGATATCGGGCGTATGCGGCGAGAGCGTGGAGTGGGTGACGTCACTGGGCCTGCCCGTAGTGCAGCCCTACTACCGGCGCGCGCCGCCGCACCTGCACTACGCCGCGCCCGTCGACCAGCAACAGTGCGTCCTTACTCTTACTATGTGATGCGCTTACATTCATGTACAGAATGTTATCGATATGTATGTACAGAATGTTATCGATAACGTCCTTCGAATGTTGCCGAGAATACAACATATAGTATGCTCGCGAGTTCATGTCCATCGGGGACAGAGGCGACGCGCGGGGGACAGCTCGCCCCACCTTCGCCCACCTCCCCGCATTTGTTTGACGCCGTGTGTTTCCCTTGACGGTTGTGCCACGCGTTTGTCGATATCAAAAATTTACACTTTACTTACTACACTTTACTTTTTAGACTTTCTTCCCTGTACAGCGGGAGGAAAACCGAACTTTCGGCGTAGGTAGGCGAAAAAAAAAAGCTGTACGTACTTGTGCCCGCAGACGTCCGTGCACGATGAAGCAGCGCAACGCGTTCCCGCCGAACTTCATCCACTCGCTGGACTCGACGCACATGATGCTGACGGGGCTGCACTGCGCGGCCGCCGGCCTCAGCTTCGTGTCGGTGCACGACTGCTTCTGGACGCACCCCGACACCGTCCACCGGATGAACAAGGTGCCTCCGCACTCGCTACTCGCACCCTATGTAACCTTATACAGGGTGTTGGTGTTAGGAGACCGCTTCCGAAAACGAAGACAGGCGATAGTACTAATGACACCTTTGATGATGGGACGGAAAAAAAATCAATCCCGATAACACCCAGTATACGTTGATTTTCCTTTACATATTGTTCGTGTCAATGAAAATGTCCGTGAGTTGTAAATCGGGATTTTTTTTTCCTACTTATTGTAGTGAGCTCAAGGGGACACCGGACGATTCCGGATTCATGATGATTAATCTCATTAAAGCAGAAACATGTTAAAATTTTGACATTCATAAATGCACTTAAAACAGTACGAAATAAACTTCTTTTGCATACTTGAGTTACTGAAATGATACACAAAACAAAAAAGGGATCTACCAAAAATCGGCTATTTATTTGTTTAATTTTTATTAAATAACATAAACACAAAAACGGACGGAGGTTTTAGCTTTTGAAAGCTTTCTATTCTGTTTAATCTTACAAATAAATAAATAAAACATATTAAGGAATTAAACTGAAAGAGCAGGTGGCTCACGCAACAAAACACGGTGACCTCCGAAACAACGCAACTATTGCTTCGTGACTTAATGACATTAAAATCTCACGTGTTAGATTCGGGTGTCCATAATTTTGTACTTGATTTCTATTTTTAAAAAAAACTACGTTTAATGAGCTATTCATCATCATCATCATCATCAGCCTTTATCTGCCCACTGCTGGACATAGGCCTTCCCCAATGCCTTCCACATAATGCATTGGGCTATTAGTAATTAAGCTATTAGTAATTAAGCATAATGAGCTATTAGTAATTAAGAAATAATTAATTAAGCAATTAGTAATTAAGCATTACATTGCCAAACAAAAGCGGGGACACCCTGTATACAGATGAGATTGCTAACAACGTAACGTGCAATTACAGATATGTCGGGAACAATTCGTGGCGCTACATTCTCAGCCTATCTTAGAGGACTTGTCGAATTTCCTTGTCCAAAGGTTCAGCTACCCTGAAACGTAAGTGATTTGATTTTAGTTTTTAGTTTATAGATCGTAAGACGAACGAATATATAATAGAATACCTTACTAATAGCTATGTAAAATTACTTTTACTACTTCGAATACTGGGGAAAGATTACTGTCTTCAAAATATAAAGGGAGAGCCGTATAAATACATATTGCTATAATTATTTAAAGTAATTGAAAGCAAACTCTACACCGCATACAAACTCTACATACAAATTGTCACGCGAACCTAAAAAGATTGTGTTCCTTAACATTGTCGGAACAAATATTTGTACTGGTTTTAGGTAATGTTTTTTTTTTTCTCAAATCTGTTGTAACTAGGAGTGGGTAATATCGGTTTTGCCGCGTATCGAATCGTATCTATATATCGAGTACAATATCGGATATTGAATCAATATATTTTCTGAATCTATATATTGATGGATGCTAGTAGATTTTCTCGATTCATGATATTTGAGTTTTGAAACGATACGCTGATATAATATCGTAGTAGATATAGATTGAAGTCAACGTTATACGGTTGGTTTTCTGATATCAATTTATAATATGACTAGCGACCCGCCCTCGCTTCGCTTCGGAAACATTAAAATACACATGAAACCAAAAATAAAAAATAAAAAAAAAAATAAAAAAAGTAGCCTATGTTCATCAGGGACAATGTCGGCTTCTAATGGAAAAATAATTTTTCAAATCGGTCCAGTAGTTTCGGAGCCTATTCGAAACAAACAAACAAACAAATCTTTCCTCTTTATAATATTAGTATAGATATAGATTTTAAAGTAATAAAAAGAACATGAAAATAAAAATATCAAAAAAACTTTCCTTCATGCTTTTACCAGGTTTAGGATTGGCTACATTATTTTCAGTTTTTAGTATTTTGTGTCTTAATTTAAAATTACAAAATATACCAAATAGTGTAGATTTCAAAAGTTTAATAAAAACACAAGAAATAAACTCAATTATTTGGATTCAACTAAAAATAGAAAAATGTGTACTTTAAAAATCAAACACAAAAAACTTTTAAGTATTTATAAACACTTGTCCAAAAATTCTAGTTCAAGGTCAAAGCGCGTGAAATTAAATTCAACGATGCAAATAGGCTATACTGCATTCAAGTTAGGGTCGAAAGTTGAAACTTCTTTCCTTAATTGTATCCTGCTGATACGCTAAGAATAATCTACAGACATATGGACTTAAATATAAGGTTTACAATTGTATGGATAATGCCTGTTTCTGTTTCATTCATCACATGATATCCCTATCGTGCGCTCACTCACTCTGGCCGATTCGATACGAACCAAACGAATATTGCTGATATTAACGAATCGGTACGATATGCCGATGCGCATCACATCGAGCAATATCGTGTATCGGCTGATATCGAAATATAGATTTCGATTCACGAATCGGTACGATATGCCGATGCGCATCACATCGAGCAATATCGTGTATCGGCTGATATCGAAATATAGATTTCGATTCACGAATCGGTACGATATGCCGATGCGCATCACATCGAGCAATATCGTGTATCGGCTGATATCGAAATATAGATTTCGATTCACAAATCGGTACGATATGCCGACGCATCACATCGAGCAATATCGTGTATCGGCTCATATCGATATATAGATTTCGTGCGGGGCGATATCGGATTCAACGATATTGCTGCGATATATAGATATTGAATCTATATACGATTTATATCACCCACTCCTAGTTGTAACCCTTATGGAAACTAATATAGAGATCGTTCACTTAAAAACTTTTAAAAATCGAGAAAATAAAATTTATTGAATTATGTCCGTTGTACACAAATTTAATTAAATCCGGGAACAGGCTAGTTTGTTATATCTTCGGTAAGCTGTGCCATTGCTGATGCCCATGAGCGACCGTGACCACCACATCGAGTGGACGGTCTACCTCTTAAGGCCGTAAAACAAAACTCATGGTACCGTCATGCTGACCTTCGTATTTGACGCGTTATGTAAATATTATAACTATATAGAAATTTGGACAGTGCGAATTTAGATAAGTTAATGCGTAAAAAATCCGATTCAACGCAATTTCCTTACACGTGACGTCATTTGGGGCCAAGCAGTAGTTACCATATTTGATGGACACCAGCGAGCCAAGCAGCCGTCTAAAACTAAGGCATCTCATATAACACGATCTAAGCTGTGTTCTTTATGTTACAGTGAGTTACAAGACGGCAACTCTGGCGCTTCTAACAAGAAACGAGTCAATAATTTGCTTCGAAAAGTACCCAGTAAAGGTAACTTCGACATAAACAGTGTACTGGATTCAGTATATTTCTTCAGCTAGAGAAGTGTATCAGCGCGGCCTTACTTCGTGTTGAGAAAAGAATTTTGTAAACGATTGTGTGTCTAATGGTCAGGTGCTTATGAGCGATTTCGGAATAAACGCTAACGATATGACGTTTAAATAGTCATAATAATTGAGTGTCACGAAAAAAGCACGGACGCACGATCCAAACTTTATAATAGACTGATGTGAATTGTTAATGCCTTTGTAAGTTTTATACAAATGATGCTGCCATTTTAAATAAGCGAATGTAGAATGTAAATACGAGTTTACGAAATGGTTTTTTTTAGTATTAAACGTGTCTTGCAAGACAAACTCGTGTTGATGAAACAAAATTAACAAAATGTAAAGTTAAAACTTGCAATTTGTAATTTTAAAAACGTCATAATAATAATAAGGGCTCCGCGTGTGTAGCATGAAAAATGGTTTTTGATCCCAGTTTTTTTCAAATTTTAGTTTAGCACAAAAAAAATGTATTATCAAGTGTGATTGATACATGGTCGTGTAGAATTTGCTAAATCTTTTATATTAATGTTGCAATTGCACATACTGTATTATTGAAATGACAAATGTAATACATATAATTATAATGAAGTGTCAAAAAATGTGTAATAAATACCTATCATATAAATAAAGTCGGATCTACAATAATTTAATTTGTCGGTAAAATGTTATTACACGGCGTTGCGTCTTCATTTTGAAAGTATTTTTCTAAGATATGTTGTACTGTCTAAGGTTGACCTACAGGGTGTGGTCCTCTAAGATATGTTGTACCTGTAAGGTTGACCTACAGGGTGTGGTCCCGAGTACAGCGGGCCCTATTGTTCGGCCACACAAGCCTCGAATTTACCCTTTCAACTTCTTTTATGTGTGTGCAAAAACCGCCATTAGATTTGAATTCGAAATTTGTTATTATATTATTATTCATTAGGATAGTGCAATGCAACAAAAAAGTCTGTGATTTGTTAGGTTCTAACAATAAAATAAATATACCAAAATTGATGTGTTTCATTATAAATGTTTTTTTTTTTTTTCCTACCTAAGCTGAGAGCCTTGAGAGGCTATTTCAGCGTAACCCTAACTTTTGTAGGTGAGCTCACGGGGCTCAAACCTGATGACGTTGCTAACACGAACCCTAGCAAGAGCCGTGCTTCGCAGAATCTACCACCGGATCGGAAACGCGACCCACTGAGAAGATCCGGCGAGAAACTCAGTGGGCTGTGTCTGAGAGTTAATTTACTCGTCGAGCCCTTC